>CM075851.1:108089942-108237442 GCA_037975125.1 Latrodectus hesperus
AATTTTTCAATAAATAAACTAAATTACTTCAATTGAAATAATTGTTTCAATCTTGACAAACATATTCATTCAAACATTTTAATAAATTTCTATAGATTTTAGTTCTGCCAGACTCCTATATGAATTCGAAGAAAAATTAAACAATTTATGCAAAATATATACTCATGTGTGATAAGACTTTTGAATTGATTAATAATGCGTGCACAATGTGAATAGCAGCTATTGAAGAAACTGGAACATCTGCTGAAGTTTTTGCCACGCGTTTGATCTGAATTTTAAGATATTTCTACAGACAATAAAAGTTTAACCAGAGTTCAAAGTATCAAAGTATGCAAATCAATTATCTTTCATGGAGTAAATTTGAAAGGGTATGTTCCTAAAGTTTTTTTTTCTAAGTCCGATTACTTTTGTGATTAATATGAATATTAAATATCGAATGTGTTTCATTTAAAAATGCAATTAATGTATTTAAAATATAGCTTAAATACAGTTAGTATATTTTAAGAGCTGTAAAATGTTTCATATGCTTGTTTTCACTTTTTCTTGTTCATCACATTTCTTTGACATTATACATTTCAATAGTTATACACACATTGGCAATGAATAAATTGAAACTATAACTAACACTAGGCAATATAATTGACACTACATGACAAATTATAAAGCGAATATTATTTATTTTGGAGTCTAAAGCAATCAAACTATAAAATTTGATCAAAACAATAAGCTAAAAACATATTTATAAGAGAAACATATTTATAAAAAAAAAACATTTCATAAATTAACTTCATTAGTGCTTAAGATGAGAAAGGAATTCATAAAATTAACTTTCTCATATAAAATAATTAATCAATTAGAAAGTTTAAAAATTCAAAATGAAGCTCACTCCAAAAACAGAAATAAATAATTTATCAATAATTCATGACATTTATTTCTTTATTTTGAAAAAAATAGATATTTGCAAACGATTACATTTTATTTTTGTAAAATTTTATTAAATTATTTTCATTTAAGAAAAACTGTGAATCTTTAAAAATAAAGAGTTTTGTTTCCAAGTTTTTGATGTTTTTCAGTATCGGAATATGATACTTTATTTTCTTTGAAAGTACGAGAATACACAAATGGGAATTATAATTCAATACTTCTGTTAAGTTCAGTTCAAACTGTAAAAATATAAGAAAAATAAAAATGTTGGATAAATTTAAAATACCAAAACTTCCTCTTATAATACTTTTTCTGAATCTTCACAAGCGTCTCCTTACAAATATAACATTCCTGTACAATATTGAGAATTTAATAAAATAATGCTTTTCTTATATTCATTCGTGTTTTATTCTCTTAAGGTCAAATAAAACTGTCATTTTTGACCCATATTCCAGGAATGCTTTAAACCGAAATGCAATTTCTTTCATTTTTGAAATGACATTTTCGAATAGGTTTTTGAAGTGGAGTGACTGATTTAATGAGAACTTGCTGGTATTTTTTCTACATTGGAATATTTTGAAGTTTTATTATACGAATATAATAACTGGAAAATGTCAAAAATAATTATTCATAATTACTTATACTATAGATAATATTTCTGCCACTATGCATATATACATAATACTTAAATGCATATATGAGAGAAATACCACAAATTTCAAGAGGACTTTTCCTGGAAAGTTACATTAATTAATAACTGCTTCATTTACTTTTGTAAGCTTTAACCTGAATGCCATATAATTGACTTTATTTTTTAATTTAACACCTACTTTCATTCTATGTGTACTATCTTGCAATTTTTAACTGATGTCAAATAACTAATGGATACATTTTCTTTATCCCTCTCTCTCTCTCTCTCTCTCTCTCTATCTCACTCCATTAAATAACCAAACCATAATCGAAAAAAATATAACTAAAATGTATAAAACATGTAAAACAGTGAATCAGCAATTAAATGTATTATGTATACAATATGTAAATAAAGGATCAAGTACACTATTCCAGTCCCTTATGTTTATACTGACAATTCACCTTTATATTTGATATACTTCTGTGTTTTAGACATTTATATTTGGCTGAAAGGAAATGGTGGTAAAAACGTTGATTTATGTGTGATTATTCATTATTTCAATAATATTTTGCTGAGATAAAATTACATATTCCTAGAATAAACTGTTAAACGAGATAACAGTTTTCACCTTATAATTGAAGTTTCTTAAAGAAAATAACTCTGTCTTGTTATTTTTATTAATATTTACATAAAAATATAATGTGAAGTTTGATAAAATTATCACTTAAAGAGTTTTTAATATTTTATTAATAACATAAAATGATAAATGTTTTGATAATGATGAAAGATTAAAAAAATACAGAAGCTAAATATTTACCATTATGAACTTCTAACATTGAGTTAACAAAATAGTATTTTTTAAATTAAGTCTAAAAATTGATATTTAAGTCATAGATAGGTGCTTAAATCATTGAATATATCAATAGTGATATTATGAAAAATTTTATTAATTTAAACAGCTAAAAATTTATTAAAATCAATATAAATCTATCTGGCTTAAAATGCAATTGTTGCTAATCATTTAATATTTTTTTCTTTTTACAAAGATTTTATACATTTTCTTTTCAGTGGAAAATTATTTGTATTGATTATTTTCTCATACTAAAAGTGATGTAATTTTTTATGGACCATACAACAAATTTAAAATACTTTTTCCACAGTTTAAATTTCAAGTAATATCTAGAGAAATATATTCTGTGTATATTGCAATATACTCAGTATACCACCTAATTATCTTCCAGCAATTAATGATTGTAAATTTCAAAACTTAAAGTCAGCAAAAAATTTATAAGTAAGCTTAATTAGGAATCAATAAGTCCTTAGAAATCTGCAACGAATTTCAAAAATATTAATTGCACCAAAAAAAAATTAACACTAAAAAGTAATTAGTTTGAAAAAAATAACCACATAAACTAAATCAACACACTCAGTAGTAAAAGAATTAAAACCTCATTTAACTTTAATTAACCCACGCCATAAGCCAATAAATATAGAACATACTTCAAAGAAATTCCTTACATATTGTTTAAGCTATTTTCTTTTAGTTTTTATTTTCCGTAATAAGTTTTGTGTCATCAAATAAAATTTACCTCTGCAGCAGAGAAGTAGTTTATTATTTAGTTTAATGATCCTAAAGAATCGAATTTTTGGTGTTTTTATCCCTACTCATATAACAGTAATTGGAAACGAAAGAGTGGTAAGGTAAATACTTATTTAACCTTGTGTTGCCACTTTCCATTTTTTTTTTGAAAGCAAATTGAAAAAAACGGCCGTTACTGCTGTTTTCTCATAGTTAATGGAATTTATTTGGCAACTCGAACAAAAGAAACTTTAATTTCTCAAAGAGCTTCAGGAAATGGGGAAAAAATTGAATGGAATTTTTCTCTCTAAAATTGGAATACATCGATGCCGAGTGTCGAAGGCAATTAGTTAATTAAGGTGTGTTTTTATCAACTATTTTTTCTTAGATGATGTAATTACTTTATTTGAGGGAAAATAGTCTGAAGTGGTCTCTTAAAAATCAAATTCGCGGTGATTCTGGTAAAATAACTGCGAAATAAAAATTCCATGGTGAAGATAAGCATTAAAAAATTAATGAATATTTATAAAGATGTAGTTTCTCAACTAAAGATGCATAATAAAATAATTTAAGATTATAAGAAAGTTTTGAATGTAACGTTTTGTGTAACAGAGCACACACACAGAATTGAGCTTTTCGCAAAACTAAAATAAAAATATCCTTTATTTATATTGTTATCATTTTTAATCTGTACCTAATATCAAAAAAAAACTTAGTGTATAAATATATTGTTTACTAAAAGCCATCTTAGATGCAAGTTTTTTTTCTTTTTATTTAATTTATTAATTATGCATCTGATGCAGTTTTCTAGGGAATTAGAAATTTTTCGTCAATTTGTTTTAAATTTTTATACAATATCATATTATTAATGACTTTTCATTTGTTTTAAGCATTAATGTGTAAATTATTGCACGATAAATTATACAAGTCAAATTAAATTTTCAGCTATGTAGTTTAAGAGTGTCTGTTAATAAGAGAGACGTCCTGTTCTTCATTAAATTTAATATTTAAAGAGTGAAAAATACTCCTAATAATTTATGAATGAAACTTTTATGCCTAGAAGATTAATATATTAAAGAAAATTCAATGTGTTAATATACTTGCATCCGAAACATAATTAGCTTTGTTTAAAAAGTTACAAAAATGAAAATCTTATATTTTTACAAGAATATTAAATTTAAATAATATCGTTTACTGAAAACTTGTATCGAATTTCATATGTAAATCGTTAATTTCTTATGTAAATCGTTAAAATAACTTTTGAAATTGACTAGTAAAAAGTTTATTTCTGCATCACCAAAGTAAATCTTAAATCAGCAATATCAAAAATAATACAACAGAAAATAATTTTGTAAAATTTGTATGAGTGAAAATACATTAAAAAACAGTAGTTTGCATATTATAATCACATAAAATTTAAAAATGTTTCTATTCTAAATACTGAAAACATTTAAGAAATAAATTTATTGAATTAATTCAGTTTAAAGCAGACATAGTAGGAACACCTAATTGTTTCGTAACGTAAAAGTTGCAAATATTTTTAATTTACTCGATATATTTCTTATTAATATTCACTTTTTTTAATTTTCTAGAATACTTTATTATATGAGATCTTGGAAAGTCTAGATTATAGAATCTCAGGTTTATAAAAGCTTTTGTGTCATATATAAATTTTTGTGTGCTTGTTTATAAGATAAATAAATCTGATGACTTCGATGAAAAACCTTGAAAAGCTTTCATAGATAATTTCCATCCATATAGGATTATTTATTTATTTTTTAAAAAAAATGTTTTCTAATATTTTATATTTGTTTTTTGCTTATCAGATTAATCATGCTTCCTTTTTTTATTTAACTCTCACTTAGGCTTCAACTTCCGATATTTTGTAGTTTGAAAAAATATCTTTTTTTAAAAAATAATATGAGTAATGTTAGTAACTATCTAATATTAGTAACCATTTGAAATTAAAATTTTATTAATTTTCCAAATCAAAGAGATTTTGAAATAGTAATTTTAGATAACGCAGCTACCTAAGAATTAATATTTACTTCGCTGTTAAAATATCTTGTATAATAATTAAATATTTTAAATTTTCCAAATATTTATTCCACTTTATATTGCTTTAGCTGAATTACAGAAGATAAAAATATAATTTCAATTACATTTTCTTTTAAATAATAAATAATGAATGGAAGAGAGTGAAATAAAATTAAATTAATATACAATTATATTAATTTAAGCATATTTTAAATTAATATTTGATTATATTTTTTGTTTTAACTATTTCAAACACCAAGATTAACAACGTTTTAAAAATAATTTCAACCCCTCCAGTAATCAATAAAAAAAAGTAGCTATTAAACAAAAGGTAGCTATTTAAATGCAAAGCATTTTTGAAAGATGATCTACCCCATCATAGATTTTGAAAATATATGTAACGTAAAGTTCGCTGGTATTTTTAAAGATATTTACATTATATCTTGGAAAGCTAAAAATTTAAAGATTTTAATCGTATTACAATTTTATTAACTTATTATTTATTTTATAATTTATTTTTAATCTAATGTTTTTTCTAAAATAAATCATTATATTGTAATAAATCACTCATACTTAAAAAAACAATCAAACATGCCTCTATGTCCATTTATGACACTATACACGCTTACTTATTCAGTATGACATAATAGGACTTCCTACTAAGCATAATATTATGAGAGCTATTAGAGGACACTTTTCATCCAAAATACAATGCACATATATACATGCATACAAATAGAAAGAAAGAGGAAGTAAAACGCTTAGAAAAGTTAAAGCGCCATCTATTGGCATACAGGAATGCTATGACGTAATGACATACACTGTTGGAAATAAAGCTCAATATTCTTTGCATAAATGAAACATATATATAATTTCTTAGAATGATCATTGATACAACTAGTTTTTAGTAGACCTACAATTTTTTTTAAATCTATAGTTTGAGATAGTGAAAGGTAGTTACTTTCTATAACTATTCAAAGTACTAGAAATGCTTTTCACTTAACTGAGATATTGTTTTTATTATTATTTCATTATATTTTTAATATTACTTAAGATGATTACGAATGTTCATGATCATGATTATTATGATTACGAGATAGAAATAATATTATTGTAATATATTGGGAAAAATAGATAAAATATGAATTAAAAAATTGTACTTAGATATTAGTAATTTAAGAATATTATCCTCCTCTTACTTTTTACAGTCGCATTTACTAAATATAAACAAGTCTCTTTATTTTGTAGCAAACATTTTATTTTAGACCTCATTCATTAAAATAATTACAAAATGACTGTAAATCAAAACTTTAAATAAATTCTGCGTAAATGTGTACTGGATCCCTTTTTCCATGATCACCAAAGTATTACCTCTATGATATTCTCCACCGGTTCCCATTCGAGAAATTGCCAAAGAGGAAAAGAATTTCGCCTCTTGAGAATATACCTTTCCTTGTATATGTAAATGAGCCAAATTTTGTTAGCCTTCTAAATTACGGTGGAAATATAGGAATAACATTTATTTCTCTCCCTTGGCTTCATATTTCAGGAACGTAGCTGCGGTACTATAAGCTCACAAAGTGAAATATGTACATATTTTCAAAACTCTTAGCCATCTTATCCTTGTACACTTTCAGAGTCTAGAATTCTCGCGAATTCGGAGAATATAAAACAATTTAAGGTATTCATAAATTATTAAAAATAATTTTAAAAGTTGGAATTCATATGTAGAATGCTTTAATGAATTTCCAGTTTTAAACTCAATAAGTTTAAAATAAAGAAAAGTTAATAAAAATCTCATATCCATTTTAATTAAATTTGCAAATAATTTAATTACAATCTAATTATCAGCCATTTGTGATGATGCATATTGAATAATTAAACACTAATGAATTTTTTAATGATTTTTGTGAGTATTTACAATTTTGCTTCTGAAATTTAAAAAAAAATTAATTCAGATATAAAATTTAATCCAAACAAAAATGAAAACTTAGATATAAAATTGAAGCCATATATTAAAATAGAAATTGCTTGTTTAACTAATTTTAAAGAATGTATTTTAATTTTTCCCGTACTCATAGATTTTTTTAAACTAAATATTCAAAATGTCTATAAAAACTTTATATTCATAATATGTTAATAATGAAAATACAATATCTATTTTTGATATCTAAATTTGATTACTGATTATATATTTTTGGATAAAATTCAATTATTTATATAAAAGTAAAAAACTACATTTATACTGTTAATTTGGTTAGATAATAGAGCAAAGAGGAATTTATATTGGTGCATCAACTACCTACAACTAAAGAAAACTAAAGATCTAACTAAAGAATTTACATCAACTAAAGAACTAAAGAATTGCAACTAAAGAACTAAAGAATTGACAACTAAAGAATTGACATCAATAAGTAACTAAAATAAAAAAAGAAAGTATTTCACATTAACAATTAATGCAAAGTTTTCATAATGTAAATATAAAATGTTAAAACGTAGAATGTGTTAAAATGTTGTATGTGTTAAATATGTTTTAATAATGTAAGCACTGAAATCTTGTACAATGTGATTATAAGAAAACTATCCCGACGTATGAAACCCTAACAATCATAGCATTCACAGAAAGTGACTGAAATTCAGAAGATATTTTTAAGTATGCGCTCAAAAATGATATGGAAAACAACAGTGTCATTCTAACATTTACTGTTACAGTGAGAAAACTTCGAAAATATCAAATGATTCTGTAGCAGGAATATAGCAATATCTACACCAAGTTCTTTTTTGTATTGGAATGTGATTTTCATTGTAATAAAGCCTAAAAAGCGTTCGAACGGCAACGATAACATGAGAATCACCGACGGTAAATAGGATTAAAGTGGGACACCCAATGAGGACAGACAAGCAGCAGAAAATAAATTTGTGTTTCACAAATCCTCTACAATTGACCTCACACATGATGAGATTTTGCATGCGGCAGATGGTGGATAGCACTGCACCACGTACCATGACAATGGAAATCTCTTGAATCGCAGTTCTGGTGGAATCTTTCAAATCAGATGCAGTTTGCGGACGAAACTGATGCTTTGGATTTCAGATATCCCACAACAAGAAATCCATATTTGACATATCAGAAGACCTAGATGGCAACGGAAACGGATAATGGCGTTTGACAGAAGACCCTACATGTAGAGGAGCGCCACCTTGCATCCACATAGCTTCAAATATAGTATTTTGCCATTGTAATGTGAGAGTCGCGTAACGAGTTAGCATGTCCAGATAGTAATTGTAACTGTACACTTTTGCCGATCATCGGCAGTAACCTCTTCAAAAAAGTAAAGGCCTAGGAGGAACGTACCCCTGATAGCACACCACGCAATCGCTATTTTTGGCGTAAAATGGACAATTTTTTGAATTCATGTTACCAGTTAACGATAAATGCGTTTAATCTGTCCACAGATTGCGTAAAAGCCAGCAGCTATCTTCATCGAACTGGATAAAGAATTGATTCTCAAAATTCAGCAGTAATTGATTGTCTTTTTCTTCCAACATCTGGACACACTGAAATTGATAAGGAAACAAGTTTAGTACTCAGAATCTTGCGAACAATTGAATTCGGTAGATTTAGAACACGTGAAACACCACTTATACTTACGGGACGAACTGAGCCTATCGCTTCATGAACTACTGCAAAAGTTTCCACAGAAATCGAAGGTAGTCGATATCAAGACGATCGTATGTACAACCAGTTTCTTCAAATGTATGAATCAAGTCTCATACAGCTTACACAGTGCATAGTCACCAATGGTATCCTTGGTAAACACGCAATGTCTCGGCAGCATTTTGTTCATTCAGGTAATAAATCTTTGCGATTTCCCCTCTTTCTTTGCCTGAAAGCGGCATCTTGTTCGGAATGGCAGAGAGCAGCACATGTGGTTCGAATTTCGCTGTGTCTTTTCTTTTACCTAGTGTGATGACGTCAGTCATAACTGTGTCTTACGTAGAACCCAAAATTTGCGTTTCATGGTTTCTTCTCCTTGTTTTGGGAAGGACTCATCAGGCTGGGATCTCAGCCGAAGAAACGTGACGTAAGTGAAACGAACATTAATGCTCTATTGCATGGCAAAGCCCTTTTTTACTTTTTTCTTGCCTAATTCCGCGCATTTTCGTGCTACAGGTGCCATTCCAATACTGTTTAGTGTTTTTCAGTATGGAGATCATACTCCAATACAAAAAATTGGACATTGTCTTTTGAAATGGTTGAAATTTTCTCACTGTAACCGTAACTGTTTGAGCGGCACTGATTTTCCATATATTTCTTGAGCGCATACTTCAAAATAACTTATGCCAAAACTTCATTCAGTTTCTGTGAAGATAGTTAGGGGACCAATGAGATGTTTTATTATAATTATCTTGTATTTCTGCATTGGTAAATACACTCTCTTGGAAAGATATCGAAGCATCAAGAAAGTAGTGGTTGTTTTTAATAAAATTAAATATGTGTACAGCTCTTACACAGATAATGAACTAATAAAAAATCAAGGCAAAAGGTTCCATCTACTGCTGAAGCTTAAATATTCAAATGAATAGTAAGTAGATTCGTTCCTGTCTGTGATATAGTTTTGCAAATGCCTCCGTAAAGAGTGATAGTTACTCTTAATATCATGGCGATACATTCTATCATGCATGCCCCAACTGTTCCTCCAAATCTACAATGTTTTGGGATACCCAAATCTGACTCTTATCATATTCAAAACATGCTCCATTGATGAAAATGTGAGGATTGTGTTAGCCAAGGAACGATAATTAATGATACAAAGGCAGCCCAGAAATGTGCGAGTGGTAGGGAGCTTGGCATTAAATTATTGGAAATAGTTCCCTGGATAATGTGCCATGAGTTTTTATTCAACCGGCTGCAGAATGATATCAGCATATCGTTGAAGTACTAAATACATATAAAAGATGACTAGAGATGATCTGTTATTATATGAGATAGCAGCCCATACTGTGACAACAAGGATTATTGTAGTTGTATTTTTTTAATAATAAAAACGACAGTGTGACTAACTTTTTGCCACAACAAGGGTGAAAACTTCTATTCACTTATTGTTACTCACTGGGCACCTGTTAACCAAGTCAAGGAGCCGAGTAGCATTACTCATGCCATACACAACAGACCTGTTTGTACGGTGGCTATATTCATACAATATCAGAAGATAGGAAAAGATACACATAAAGAAAGATAAATCTATGCCCAAGATTCGAACCCAGACTTGAATCTGGGACTCACAGCCTAGGAGTGAAGAATGCACAAATACATCGGTCCATTATAAATAATGCTAACGACTCTCAGTGTTCTCAGGTGGTCATGTTCCCAGTACACTGTCAAGCGGCGAATGACTCCGGTGATTGGACAAAAACTGTAAGAATTTGTAAAACAAAAGCTGGTTCCGGCCTCTCCAGACTCCGACAGGATTATCAACTCCTTCAAAAGTAAATTTGGACTCATCACTGAACACTATGTGATTTCAGTCCGACGACTACCATGTAGATCGGTGGCAACACACTCCAGACTACACCTCCGATGTTGTGGGGTCAAATGCAGGGGACTTACAGCCACTGTGGGCGTAGTCCCATCTCAGCTAAACGTCGTAATATGGTGAAAGGAGCCACGTTGAACTTGGTAGAGGCTGTGTTGCACGTTCAATGGAAGAAAATGATACCTTGGAGCAGTTCGCACTTTTCGAACAATCATCCGATTTGTCAGGCATCGGTACACCTTGGCCGAACAGAAACTCTTTCGTCCATAAATTTTTCACTGCAACCACTGCTGCCAACATCTTTGCGCAACAGTGTCTGTACACAGTATGCGACGACTTATTGCTCAATATGACTCCCCAGCTTCACTTCCTCCTACAATGTGACTACGTTCAAAGTCATTCATTTGTGTATAAGGTCTTCAAAACATCGTGAAGGCATTATTCATTGTTTCTCTTGGAAATCCAGATTGATTTCGAAAATGAAAAAAATATAAATACTCTGCCTTAATTATCGATTTTATAATTTGCGAGATGCTTAGCAGACATGAATGCTACCACTGCAATTCATGATCGCTGGCCTTGAAAATGTTCTCATTTACATGTACAACTAAGCTGTATTTGCCTACAAATTTCCTCATAATGGGACAAATCCTTCTTGTTGCTTTGATGTTTTTGCAAAAAACATAAATAATAATTAATCTTTAAAAATTTTTACCTTCGTACTAATTGAAATTCAAATGTGTAAATAAATTTAATAGGATAAATGGAAACATGAATGCTTTTTCTATTAGATACATTTTAGAAGGGAGATGTAATATGACTGATTGAGTTTAAACTATACACATTAAACTAAGTACCACTGGAGGAAAATAAAATCTCTTTTAGAGAAAATCACTCCTGCTATCTTTTACTCACTTTGAATTTCATAGCCATAATACGTGGCAAGAATATTTCAAGAACTTAACCTAAATTCTGTGATTTTAAAACTTAAAAGTGATATTATGCATACATTTCATTTCCAAAACAAGCATAAAATAACATTCAATTTGAATTGAATTTAAACACAAATAGTGACTGTTAATATTTTACAGGAACATAGTATCAGATTGAGCATTTTATGTGTGACCGAACAAAAATTGTTCATTTTTAAATTCTGACAATATTTTTTCTTTCTAGTTAAATGTAAGCTTAGTTTTCTAAGTACTTGCTATGGAATTGTTAATATCAATAATGAAAAAATTGTATCTATAAAACGACATGTTGTTTCTTATTATTCGTAGTCTTGATTAAATTAAATATTTTAATTGTTATATACTTTTAATGATTACTATGATTGAATTAATAAAACTTACCATTCTAATTTTTTAATAAAGTGGTTGTAAGATATTAAAGGTAATATTGAATATTCAATTATTAGTTTGCTCCTAATTACTTATTGGGATACATTACGTAAGTATTTTACTGTAAGTATTACTTATATACAGTAAAAGGATGTAATACAAAAATGATAAAACATTCATGTTAACCATGCTTTGAACAGACATTTTGAAAAAATATATATATAGAAATAAATACCATATTCCTTATATAAATAAAGAATAATATTTCTTTGTTACGTTTTGCATGCTCACATAGCAGACATATTTTGTAAGAAAATTCACAAAAAACATAAATATAGCAAAGCATAGCAGTCCTATAATTCTGATAGGTTAAACAATAGCCTTACTTTTAATTTACTTTTGAAATCAAACATCAAAAATCATAGTATGAAATTTATATTCATTTTTTAGAAAAAAAAGCCAAAAAGGCTGTGATATATTTCTATGAAAATTACTTTGTTGTTGTGCCCCTGAAAAGGCAAAAGATTGCGTGAAGTTGTAGGTACTTACGATATTCAGAAAAGTCGTCGACGAGGATGATCTCCTCTATCAGATGTGGGGGTGATCGATCGAGGACACTGTGGACCGTCCTCATGAGGACACTCCAAGCCTCGTTGTGAAAGCAGATGATGACGCTCGTCTTTGGAAGGTGCTCACTGTATTTCTCGTCTCGACAGCTGAAAGACAGCAAACAAGATTATGTCCACTATATCATTGAGTGGTAATAATTTTAAAGGCAATAAAAATAATAATTATTTCAGCCAGCAAATTTTTTATCCCGATTATAATGAAAAAAAATTAATTTATTTTTTAAATAATTTTTTTCTGGAGTTATACTTTTTAAAAACACCAATATGGTAAGCACATATTTGGAAAGAAAATATTTTAAATCAATATAACACGCTAGTAATAACAAATAATTCATAAAATGATGAATTCGCAAATTTTTCTAATTCCGCATTGAACTAAAATATTTGCTGATTTTTTTTTATTTATTAAGGAAAAATAAATTGTTGTATTTCCCCTAGAGCGTAAATTTTATTTATCATCTTATTTCTCATTATTACTTAATTATTCTTTAAATTAAAATTTTCTTTCTTCTCATTTTAATATTAATGTTAATTTTCAAGAAAATTTAGGGTCGGATAAATGATAAAACGGCCAAACACCAATTATAATTTTTTAGAAAAATGCTGCTAATCGAAATACTATTTTGAGAGAAAAATCATATTTTGTTTTGTTTTTTTTATGTTGTTCACAATATTTTTATATTTTTCGTCCTAACTGACTATTAGTTAATTAAATAGAAAACTGACAAGTTATGCATTCAGACACATTTTCAGATAAATTTCAGGGATGAGATTTCAGTTTTAATTCAGTACACGATAGTTAGCAACAAATTAAACAGTTATTAAAAAAACAGCATTTTAGATAGAATATGTTGAAAACTTCATCTTCACCTATGCAAAAGTTGTACTTAAGAATTTTTAGGAACTTTTTACTTGCATTTAATTTTTCCTTTGATATTTAATTTTTAAAGTTTTTTTTTTCGAACTTTTAAATTACAAAAATTTAACTTTCAAGTATCATTTGGCTGTGAGGTTTTTTTCGCTTTTTTGATAAAAAGTTGATTGTATTTAGTAATAATCCTATAATTGCTTGGTTAACAACTCATTAGTGTCTTCTTTTTATGATGCAGTTTGTATGTAATTATTTATTCGCAAAAAAGTTATATAGTTTCTTTTTATAATAAGAAATCACTTATCAGAACAATAAATATAACACCTTTGGAATGTCACGTACATTGCAACTACAAAAAATAGAGATTAGATAGATATTTATAGTAAAAATATAGATAGATATTTATTAATGAATGCATTCGTATTATATTCACAGACTTCCGTATTTTTTAAGTACAATCTTTATCATAATATATGAATACCTGACAAAACAAAGAGGCAAATGGGAAATTAATTTAATATTTATCAGTAGCATAAATATTTTACAAAAAGATATTTTTAGATTGCTTATTAACTTGTTATACCTTTTGCGCATAAATAATTTTATAATTGGGTAGCAAATTTATTTTCTAACAAAACGTTAAGCCTTTTTAAAGTAAAGTTGAAACCATTAGAGCACTCTATAATAAATGAAGCTTTATTTTATCGCTACAAAGTTCATTCAATTTTCAGTAAATGGTGGAGTACATTCATTTAATTTTCCTGTGTATATCAATTCGTAATATCGACAGTGATTAAAAATGAATGGAATAAAGAAAGAAAAAATATATCTTCTTTCATCCAGAAAGAAAGTGACTCGTTCGTATATAAATAGTTGAAATATCTTTTGAATTAGAAATAATTTTAGAAAGAAGTAAAATTTCCGAAAGTACGATTTAATCCTTTTAATACATGGTGTCATAAAACGTTTCTTTAGAGCAATACATTAGCTGTTCCCAAGGATGAAACAAAGAGAATATAGTAGGGTAGACACCCTTTTATGTCAAAGCGAAGTAAAACAAACAAATTTACTTCAGCGAATAATGTTAAGAATTCCTTTCAATTAGTACTATTTCACTTAATCTTGTTGAGCTTGTCACCTCACGAACCATATATTTTGCTGCTGGTGACGGTTACGGTGAAGAAAATATATTGCCTCAAATGAGTACAATCTTTTCGTTAATTGAAGTGATCAATTAAGTTGTCGATTAAGTTAGTTCAAATGGTACTGGAATAGTTAAGATTTTAATGCAATATTGTTTGGCTTAGATACTAAGACAAATACTTACAGGACTGAATGCAACCGGGTCTTCGGAACAAATTTTTATTTTTAAATAAACAAGGATTTGGAATAATTTTATTTACCTAAAACTTACAAATCTGTGTACACGAAAGCACAAATATTAACTTTTAAAGCCATTATGTGCATAATGAAAAGCTGCATTTGCGATATATATATATATATATATATATATATATATATATATATATATATATATATATATATATATATATATATATATATATATATCGTTAATACATAATAAAGAGCAGTAAAGTAGACTTGCGAAAATAGAATGGAACATAAATAATTTTATTTTAATAAAATATCATTAGCATTTAATATTTCAGTGCAATTTACCCTTATAAATATCTTGACATTTTAAAAATGGTGCAATGCTTGTTCCAGAATCAAGAATGAATGGAAAGTGTAAAACTACATATTTATACTTTAACATACTTTTTTCTTATAAGAATATTTTTCATGTATAAAAAAATAAAATGAACTGTACGAGTAGAGTAACAAAGGGTTCATTTTAGCAATCAAGAAATCATTTAATTAAAGTTATTAGAATTGGTTGGATTTTTATCACTTTTACAGACTTTTATTTAACAATATTTGAAAATAGTTAAGATATTTTTTATTTTCCTTCGGGCTTTTGTAAAAAAATGCAATTTTATTATTAAGTTTTTTCATAAAGTGCATGAGTAAAATACTATCATCAGCAACCTGGAACCAGGGGGTACGTGAACCTTCCTGGAGCTTGAGCAGCCACCAGGCGCGTCGGCAGGTGGTGGATCGCCGAATGTCCTGTAGGAATGACAGGATAGCCTTGAATATAGAATCAGAGGCCGCGAACCAGCTCCCGTAAACCCTGGTGTTATGCGATCCGTGCCTAGGGCTAATTGGCACCGCGGTATTGGTGTCTTAACGGAGCCTCTAGTTGCCTGGCGAACTTCTAGAGTAATTTGCCTTGCCCAGTAACTCAGGCAATGCTGGGTGGATTTATATTACCTGATCTTTTTAATTGTTATCTTGTGGTTGAAAAGATACAAGAAATAACAAACCTGTCTGCATTTGCAGGTGAAGCCTCTGAAGTAGATCATTGCTGAAAAAGACAAGGGAACTCAGAGGCAATCTTGTAAAGGGGCAGCAATGAATCCTTCACTTGAGGTAGAAATGACCTCCAAACCATCTTCTTCTGGTGAAAGTCAGGAAGCTGTCCCTAGCAAGACTGACTTTCTGACCAGATGGGACTGTTTCAGCAAGACCCAATCTGCTGGAAATGTCATACGCAAGAGGAAACGGCAGAGCATATCATTTACGAATGTGAGGATCTTGCCCTCCCTAGATTAACTTCTTTAGGCATCATCCATACTAGAGAGTTACAACTAGACTCCATTAAAGGGTTATCGGACTTTATTAATAGAGTGGGTGATCCGAGCAACTGGAACTAGGAAACATTGGGTTTGGAGTTAATGGTACAAAATGCTGATAAAAGCAGAGGTACCCAATGACATACAAACCCAATTCTAAGAAGAAGAAGAAGATCATCAGCAAATTTTACTGTTTTAAGTGCTTTGTTAAACATACAATAAGAATGTTTATAAAACACACATTTCCATGTCTATTTATTTAAAAAGTTTTTTAGTTTAAAAAAAGCGCCGAATCACATTCATATATACATATATAAATGACTACATAATATAATACCCTTCAAGATTTTTTCTTTAGAATATCTCTACAATTTAAGCACATATTAAAAATCCAACCATTTCAAATTAATTATTTTTATTTTACTTTTTATACACTTTCCCGAATAATAAACAAAAATAGGAGTTTTATTGGAAATAACTTATCAAATAAGAATGAGGACCAAGGGACAAATCAGTTACCACATCGGTATTTTAATCTTTTTAAGCCAAACACTCTCGAGATAGTTCCTTACAAGAATTCAATGAACATTTGAAGCACCGGAAGCAGGGAGAGGCAGTTGAATCAACACTCCTTTTCAGTCGAAACGAAGTTAGGAAAACAAATTTGCATCGGAGAATAATGTTAAGTGTTGCCATCCAATTAGTATTATTTCCTTTAATCTCGCGAGACCTGTCACCCAGCAGACGATATTCTTCGCTCTCAGTGACGGTAGCAGTGAAGAGATGGCACTGTCTTAAATGAAAACTGTCTCTGCGTTAATTGGACAGGTCGTTAAAGTCGCAGTTTCCGATGTCTCGATTGGCATTGTTAAGATAGTAATTTTAGCACCAAGTGCTGAAGATAAGTTTTCGAAAGATAAATATACAAATTCTTTGCAGTTTATCTACGCTAAAAATTATTTGAATCATCACTGAATGCTTTCAAATTTATTTCATAAATCTATTATTTAGGAATTCGCTTATTATGAATTCATTATACATAATATTTACTAAACTATTATTTTAATTAAATATTCATAAATTTAACAATATTTAAATTTTTCAGTATAAAATATACATTTGTCTAACATTTTATTTATATGTTTTTTACAACTAAATAATGTTGTATTTCACAAGAAATAGTATCAATATTCTCTAAGTCAAAGAACTTTTTTTAATAAAGCTAGTGAATACTTTTTTAATTTAAAATAAACTTAGGAGATAAATTTCAAAAAATTTTGTATAATACAAATGAGAAAATGTTTATTATAGAACATGTGAGTCAATTAAAAAATATTATCTATATATTTATATCTATATATATATATATATATATATATATATATATATATATATATATATATATATATATATATATATATATATATATATATATATATATATATATATATATATATATATATATATATATACATATTTCTACTCAATATGATACATTTTTTATTTTGAAATTTCCAAAGTTCAATTCCTTTTTCACTTCATTCCATATTATGAGTTTTAAAATACAGAATTAAAATTTACATTACACATTAAATTGCAATCTCTTTTGGATTCAAAAATGATTTTATGAGAATATTTAAATAAAGAATAAGTATAGCATGCTTTTTTCAATTCATATAGGATTATGTACCATATTATTTCTTGTGTTAACCCAATCTTTGCTGTTAAATGAACGAAATCAAAAAATAATAATATTAAAATTCAAGTAAATAAAATTAATATTATTGTTAATTTGAATTCATAAAAATTATTTCTAAATGAAATAAATTATTTTCAAAATATATAAGCATTTCACGAGAGAATATCAAAAAAATTGTTAAAGTGAAATTACACAATTTAATACTGTAATCATGATGGTAATAAAAAAATTACGCATCATGAAATTTAAAAAAGAATTAAGCGTAGTAATTTAATATATATTTATGACTTTACTTCATACTGATTTTATTTCTGTTAAGATGACATAATATTTTATTCAGACACTTTTATTAGTTCTTTTTCAAGGTAAATTAAAGTATTTAGCTTGTAAGGAAAGTAATGTTTCTATTTAATTATATTTTCAGAAATTAATTTAACAAATCTAATTACATTTAGTTAAGTTTAGCAAATTAGTAAAATTATAAAGATTATACAATGTGGTGGGGATAAATTATTTTAGAGAGCATGTCACATTGTGCAAATATTAGTTTATTCTAGTGATCAATATTACAGCTTTAGTAAAAATTAACGAAAAAGTAATACTTATACAAATTTAGTTTTGTCTGCATTTCTGTGTTATAAAATTTTTTTAAATATTTTCCTCGTAGTGACATATATTCCTTAAATATTGTATTCAAACACTCCATAAATATTGCACAGTACATTGTGTCTTTTATTTTTTTTGTTACTATTGACATTATAATTATACTGCGAACAAAATTCAAAAAAGTAACATTTTGTATAACAAAATTGAATGTGATAGATAAAATATAAAAAAATCTGAATTTTCACAAAAATAATATTTAATTTATAATCAAAGAATTTTTAAAAGTAAAAATTTGAAGGTAAACATCTTTTTGACCTTTATATAGCATTATTTTCTAAAACCGAGGAAATGTACAGTTTTGAAGAAAACCGGATTCCAAAGATTTCAGTCTGTAACAAGTTTTTTTATTAAATTCTCGAGATTCTCCTCAAGTTTGAAGCCTGCATGAAGAAATCAACATTCCCCCGAGCGACTATGGCTTCGAAATGGGAGCCCTTGAACAGTTGAACACGTTATATTTTTCTGTTGAATAATTCCGCGTGTCATCGGCAGTTCCCACATTTCATTCTCTGGGGGATGTCAACACTGGAATTCCTGAACCAAACTGACTTGAATGGGATGGTTTGGAAGAAAACTTCCCATTCATTTTCTTCTGGACTTCCTCATAAATAAAACTTTTCTTTTTCCTGGAGATCAGGAATCAACAAGAATAAAAAGTCTATCTGCTAAAAGAGGGGAAAGGACTTAATTTCCGGGGTGTCTTGACAAAGAACTGACTTCTGCCACAGCAATGGTGAGAGAAAGAAAATAACTTCCACAAGGTTTGTAACTGAAATAGCTAAAGGAACCATTGTATCTTTTTCCATCATTCATGAAGGAGAGTCCAACCGGGAAAACTGGTTCTATTTTTGTCGGAGAGTTTTAAAAGTCCTTCGCGAATTGAAAATCCTGCTCAAAGCTCCTTTTTTTTTCTTTCTTAGGAGAAAGGGGTGATAAATTGATCGAAAATGTCTGCAGTTAACGGGGGAGGGAGGGCTCTAGTACAGAAGAAGTGATCATTCTGTTCGTTTCGACTGAAATGAACTGCCGTGTTGAGATGTCAAGAGTAAACGCGTCTAGATCTGAAAGGAAAACGTGACCAGAATCGGAGTAACCTTATGTGACCCAAAGGCTCAGACCAAAATGAAAAAAAGATATAAATTTCTTCCAAATTGTAAAACATGAAATAGAAGTAAATTTCAAAATAAAGATATTAAATTGTTACTTATCATAAAAGTTACATGCATCACATTTTCTCACATTTGAAATTTGTTGCAAATTTAAGTCGAATCTGAACTATACTAAAACTTAAATTTCTTATAAAATGTAGTCAAAATACATATTTACTCTCTCTTAGATATTAAACTGCAAACCTAGTCTTTCAACTAAAAGAATTATGATGCTTTTTTAAAATTTTTATTGATGTCCCATTTAATGATTTAAATGATTTACTTTTATTTAAATTTATATTGATCTGAAATATTAAGAAATATTAAAATTAATTAAAAGATGAAAAGAATTCAATTATTTTTCATGGTTCAATTCATTTTATTCAAAAATATTTAGTTTATTTTTCTAATATACTAGTTTATTATACAATGTAATTTAACTAACAGAGCTACATACATTACATTTGAAATAGATCGAATAATAAAATTAAGTTTAAATATTTTCCAAGTTTAATATTTTAAATTATTTTATAATTAATTTAATAATCTTATATGAAAGTTTTGCTTAATTGATATAACAATCAAATATAAACTTTCTAACTAAATTTAATGTGCATTTAAATGTTTCTATACTAAGGAGGAATGAATAGTGAGAGAACAGTGAAGTGAAGAGAGAAGAATAAAGAGTGAAGAAGAAATATTTTTTGTTCAAGTTTAAGATTTGTAAGATTAATTTCACAAGATTTATAAGAAATTCTCAACTTTAGAAGGCTGCATAAAAAACATTTTTGTGACTTGAATGAGTTAAAAAAAATACAGGTAAAGATTTTAATATAAATAATAAAACAATGATAAAAATGTCATTCAGAGCCTTTGACAGTTTAATTGAGATACAGTGTAAAAATCATCAGACTATGCATGGCGCTTGATAAACACTGCATGAGAGAAATGTCATAAATTAAAGGAGTGGCAAATTTTTGCAGACATTCGTTAGACACTCGCAATCCTCACAGAACATATTCTCAGATGAGCTTGCTTTAAAGACTTGGCTGCTTGAAATTGCTGGATAATATCGTTAAGCAAGATAAATTAGGATATTAAATCATGAAGCAAAAATATCTAAATTTCAAAATATGTGCTTTATTCTCAGCTATATATGCTTGTCACAGCAATTGTAAATTTATATAAAGCAATCTCTTTGGATATTTTTTTTATAAAAGTTCTAGCATATTTGCTGTAACTGATCTCACTGTTGTTAATTCACTTTTCACTTATTTTCCATATATTCGGCGTGTGCATCATGACTTTCGCTATTTCAAATTAATCATCCATGCAATATTTTATGACAATGATAAGACAAAGTTAGAATAATTAATTCAAAAATTTGCATTATTTGCTAAACATTTTAATTATTCAAGATATCTTAATTTTAATTTTATTTGTTTTAAAATTATGAGTCTCATTTATATTATTTTAAATCATTTGTACAAAATTTTATATAAATGTAGAAAGGTTAAAAGGTAATATATAAAAAGAGTAATTAATAAGGTTATACATAAAAAGAGATAAACTATTGATTTACTGCTTTGAAGGTAAGCATTAATATAAATTTTATATTCAGAAAAGGGATACAAAATGTAAAGAAAAAACAACTAGCTTTATATAAAATTTTCTTGTATAAGGGATTAATATAAACATTATCTACACACAAGTAGCTAAAATCTCAGTAAAACAAGCTGTGTGTGATGAGCAATTATTCGTTTATATTACTTATAAAAACCAATTTATAAATACTTATAAAAAGCTCCTAATCATATCATGAAATTTCGTCATTATAATTAGATTTAAATCAGCTTTACCTCATTAAATGTTATAAAATTTCTTTTATTTTAACTGGCATGGCAGAACTTTGTTGTACTTATTACTTTGCTGTATAATTAACTGTTTCTTTCAATTTGTTTGCATAAGCATTATAAATATTAAATGAAATTCAAAAATTTAAAAATTATAGCAATACAAAAATACCATTAACTGAACGCAAAATCTTTATTATTTTCCATCTATAATTAAATTATAGGTTAACATTCCATTTTATATTGATTCTCAATTATTCATAGAAATCATATTAATTTGGTAATTTCCATGTATAACAAAATATTTTAAGAACATAAAATGATACGAATATCTTTTAAAAGTAACTGTTCTTAGCATAACATACATAAATAAAATTATTAATTAATATTTAAAATATGATATGACTTTAAATCAATGCATTATTTATTTACATATTTATATCGAAGAATTAATGATAAAATATATTAAGTAAATTCCATAAAAAGAAGGTGCTTTAAATGAATAAATACTACTTTGCAGTTAATCTTTCAAAAAACATGCATTTTGCATTATAGAATAAATACCATGACTGCTTAATGAGCCTCTCTAATCGTGTTGGAGGTCGTTTTAAAGTTATTAGTGATTTTAGAAACTCGATTTTGAAAGTTCAATTACTATTATTATTTTTTTTTAAATTTCTGAAAGTTCATTAGTTTTAGTTCTTTCATAGCTTTCAACAGCATAAGAAACAAATTTATCTGATCGTTTTCTTGCGGATAAAAACATTATAGTGTAAATGCGATATCTTTTCGCCGCTAATATATCCTTTAAGAAAAATATTTATAGTTGCAGACTCTGAAACATGCTGATAAAGTATTTAGAAATAAATAAAAAGTGTGAAGAAAACGATAAAAACATTTTCTTCATCGAACGCTTCCGGGGAGACGATAACGATAATAATGTAAATGCCATCGATATCAAAGAAAGAAAAAAGAACTTCTCAAGAAGAATGAAGCAGAGATAGTGGAGTGCTTACGAAAGTAAGTTGAAGATATTTTCGCTGCTATAATCGTTTGCAATAATTGATCGGATGTGTAAAAATTTATTAAAATTGCTTGAGAGATGATTAGCGAATTATGATTCATTTATTGTACTAAAAATCTTGCAAACTTTGCTTAACGAAGGTTAAACAATATCAGATTTAATACACCAATAAAACTTTGCTAACTACATTATAAGAATTTAAAGGTAAAAATATTCTGTTTTAAGAAAACTCTTTGGGGGTGGGGAGAATACATTTTTACAGTTACTATAAAATTAACTGAATTTATCTAAAAACATATCGTTGGTTTAATAAGTACATTTATTTACTGATTAAACGATTCCCATATTCTAAGCAGTTATGCACTATTTTTTATTATTTATATAATTTGAGATTTTATATATCGGAAAATATATTTTTATGATTAGATATTGATCTTATTTAAGATAAGCTTAATTTCTAATAAAAATGACACTAAATATAAAATACATAGTGCAGAAAAAAATGCCGATGACATAAAAAAATCGTAGTGACCTGATTGCAAATACGTCTTTTTCGTGACTGGGAGGTACTGGGATCGATTCCTGAATCATCTGAATATCAGTTGTGCTGAAAAGGGTGAATACACTTAGAAATTTCTGTATAGTTCAATGTAATCAAATGTAGAGTGGTGTAACTCAGATATCAACGATTACTTCATTTGGTTTAAAATCAAAAGGTTCTCATTTTATTTAGAGGCATTTCGGTCGGAAACGTATTGCAAGAAGCCTTACATAATTTGAATAACTATCTATTAATCTATCTATCTATCTATCTATCTATCTATATATATATATATATATATATATATATATATATATATATATGTGTGTGTGTGTATGTATATAATTATTAAAAAGATACATTGATTCTTTTAAATATTATAAAAAGAATAAGTGGCATTTTCCTTGGGATTGTATTGAAAAATATGTATTAACATTTGCTTCGTATCCCATAATTCTTTAACTGAAATTTACTTTTAAAAAATGAAATATTAAAAAATAAAACTATTCATATATTGTACTTCAGTATGGTAGAATTATGGCAAAGGCCGTGGTAGCCTAGTGGTTAGGGTGTCGGCCTTCCATCCGGAAGGGTGGGGTTCGATTCCCAATGCCGCCAAAAACCCACCGAGTACATGCGATATACGTGCTCGTTAAATCTGTGGAATCGAAAGTCCTGTGGTCGGTCGTTGAGCAGTTACCATGGGTGCAATGGTCTGGAGAAAATTTCCTCCCCCTTCAGATCAATGTCAAAATTGAGGGAGTGGAGTCTCTGGTGGTGCCATCTATCGGAGGAAGAATTAAAAAAAGAGCAAAGATGTACTTTCACCTCCATGATGCTCTGATTAAAACGAAAGACGCTCCTCCCTATTGACTTAAATTCAATTGCCAAGGGATACCGAGTTTGGCTTGTCCAAGTGTCATAAGTAACAGCAACAACAACAGAATTTTGACTAAAAATTCTGATAAAAATTTTTAAAAATGTGAATCAAAATATCTATTTACTTTGGTAATATATTGTAACTCCACAGAATTACAAAAAGGAACATTATTCATTAATTATTAAGTTATTAATTTTTCAATACTTTCGAAGAAGTTTTCCAATAGTAGAACTGATACAAAAAGAAAACGGATATAATATGTTTAACAGACATACAACAAAAATGTCACACACTATGTAAACTAAAATTAGAAAAACGTGAACAATTTCAAGTCTTTATAATAATAAAAGACAAATATTAATTTTCTTTATTCACGAAGACAAATTCTAGTTTTAAAACTTCATCATATTATATAAAAATGTAAGAATTTTTTTTAAATAAGCACCGAAAATTGAATAATGAATGATCACTTCATGATAAAAGATTTTAATTGAAAATGTTGCATGATAAACATTTCTAAAAATGTTTCATAAAGTTTAAAAAATAGAAATAAATAAACTTTTGAATGAGAAATTTAAATGTATTTACAGGATATTTATTTTCTATAATAAATATTCCATGCATAAATATAACGGTTTTCATTTTACAATCAAATAATTTTCATTCAATAAAATTCTAAATTTTTAGGTAAGTAGCTTGGTAACTGCAATGTATTTTCATGTGCTTTATTCTACCATCTAAAACTGCTTTTTTTAAATGCGTAAAAAAACTAAACTGTTTAAATTGTGTAATTTTTTTTGTATTTCTATTAGATGAAAGAATCTACCAAACATATTACTAAATATGTAAATAAAATTAAATGTAACTCCAATCAAAAAATAAGGTTAATATTTCTGAAACCAAATATCTTTCCCTAGTTAATATCAAAATAATTTATTTATTAAAGTTGGTATAGCCCTTGAAAATATAGAGAGAATAAAGAAGGTATCGATGTAGTGCTGTTTGAAAAAATATGATTTTCTCGGTTAAATTGAAGTTTATATTAATCACAAAATATAAACTATATAATATAAAAAAATATATGACACGTAAAAATGTTAATTAACTAAAATATTTCTAATTAATAACACGAATTACTGAGGAAAATTATTACAAGTGAAAATTTAAATTAGGAGTACTTAATTACAGCCGTACTTAATTTGTGACTAGAAATATTTAAATAAGCGAAAACTTAAAACGTTTTAATAATTAAAATTTTCAATTCTTTCCCCATGATAAAAAAGATTTTAATTACTTAAATTCCATTTACTCTCATAACTTGGAAAATTACTTAATATATACAATTAAAATTTAGGGTTTAATTTTCTTTTAGAAAATGCTCAAAGTCAGCTAGGGATAAATCTTATATCATGTATAAACTTGTATAAAATATTACAAAATTTATATTTCACTAAGTTTAAATTAAAAATAGATAAGATAGTAACATTTTACAATATTAAATGGAATTTCAATTTAATATAAATTCATCGGAAACATTTAAAAAAGTTTACACTTTTTTTAACAGCAAATCTATTAAGGATTGATTATTTGCCCTTTAATAGGTCTCAAACTGGCATTAAAGAATATATTATGTAATATTTTTATTATTATGATTTAATCATCTTTAAAAATTTATTAAAATTGGTTGGTAGTAGCAGATTCAATCCCGAAAGAGTCATATATTTATCTATTTTGGAATTTTTTACGACTCCATTTTCTCACACATATGTTCAAAGAATCATAGCTTTCATTTGCCTACAAATTTTCAAGTTTAATCATAAAACTTATTTTTTAAATTATAGGAATTACGTTGTTGTAAATTTGACATTTTCTTTGGAAAAGTATCTTACGGTACATTTTATTCCTTATTGATTTCATATACGATACTTTTTAATATATATTTTCAAGCAAAATACGTTTTTCTACTTAAAAATTAAAAGAAATATTTTTTTTTGAAAATTGTTATATAAAATCCTATTTTAAAATGGAAAAGGAAGTTCTTTTGATTATATACAGTTTGAAACTTTAATGCTTTAATGAAATTCTAATTCTTCTATAATTGTATATTAAAAAGTATATGATTTAGTTACATATTATAAAAATTAAAATACATTTCTTATAGTAAAATCTAAGCATAGAAATAATATCATTTAATTAGGATACAACAATGAATATTTATTGGATTAAAGGAAGCAACAGAGAAATCAAAACATAAAACAATGTTTTATCGTCAATGCAAAGAATGCACGCAAGTCTATGAATAACTGAATAACATTTTAAAAAGCATATGTAAATGAATAACAGATGAGTTTTCAAATCGTATAGCTTTTGCTTAATTATGAATGATTAATTAAAGATGTGTAATAACAAAATTATTTTTGTTGAAAAATTTCTTTTTCATAATAAAATACGTTAATTTGATTTTTTTTTCCAAACAAATGCTATAATAATTTGGTAATTTTATATAAAAATGTTTACTTTTCAATTACATCAAGATTAATATGCATTTACTTAAATATTCATTAGCTTAAATTTACTTGATTTCTCTTTTGGCCTTATGCTTGAAAGGAGAATATTAAATAACCAACTTTTGAAATAACAACCTAAACTTTCCCTTTTATGATTTAATTCATTATTCATAATAATTAATGAGTTATTTCTTGAAAGCCGAAATGACAGAAGTTCTTGGCTATTGTACATTAATTATTCTGAAATGAGGAAAACTAATAAACTTTCAGTCGTTGAAAAGGTTCTTCCAGGCAAAGCTAAAATCCGAGATGCACAAAAAAACACATTCGAGCTCATTTAAGTTAATTGGACACTTACCTGTTCAGCAATTAATTTGGAACGAATAATGAAACCAGATCACTAATTGACTCAAGAAAAGCATCAATTAGAAGCAAAATTAGCTTCGTCAGATAAAGGGCGATGCAATTGCTCCCTTGGGTTCACAGCGATTTAAGAAGCTCCCACTCAGACAATTTAAATTAATTGTTATTTTAAAACAATTGAACTTAAATCCCCTCTAGCCAAGTCACTCGGCTATCAGAGTAAAAACATTAGTAAATGGAGGTTTATTAAACTCTCTAAGATTTAATCGATGTTAAATCTAATTTAAATGGATTTTCACAAACTTAAAGAATATTCACCCATTTCTGTTGGGCGTAAGATGAATTTGATGGATATCAATTCACGAGAACGTATTTCCCACCGATTGAGTGAATGATTTGAACGAAGACTATAGTTTAAATTAGAATAATACGAACATACCTCATTTAATTTTTATTAGCTACATAAATTATAACAAATATTACAATTGATAAAATAATGCATACTTTATAATGCCATATTTTTAGATCAATTAAACAGAATGCATTTTCTCATTTTTATTCTTCATTTATATTGTATTGAGATATTTGATATTGTAATCCCTGTAAAATATTACAATTTTTACATAAAATTAAAAATAAATTACTTAACTATTTTGAAATACATGTCTAGTCTCAAGTCACTTAATAATTATAAGTTTTATTTAAAATATTTATACAGTTTTTCGAGTTATTCAACCCGTAATTGTATGAAAATTAAACTTTAAATAAAAAAATAAAATTATAAAACTGGCGCTCATATATTAACTTTGCACATTTCCAGAAATTATTTTGAATGTTCATAATGAATAATTAACTAAATAAATGTGATAATTGTTTCCTTAAAATATATATCACTTAATTATTTAAAGAATGCTTAGTTTATAATTGCTTATTTACATTACTATTCAAAAATATAATCTTTTCAAAATATCGGACTTTTAATTTTAAATTAATAAGAAATCGTGTTATTATCATTATGCAGTGAACAGTTCTGAAATTTTTAATTTTAGAATCGCAAAAAGATTTTTAAAAATATTAAAATATAATATTTGAAATTACATTTTTTTAAACTACTGAAATATGAGACACATAGTCATATTTAAAAACATCATAAACAATCAAATTTTACAATTTCATTACTTTTAGTTAAAGAAAAAGCCTTTATTTATTTTCATGGTATATTTGGAAATAAATTTTATTCATATTATCAATTGCCTATTGGTCTATAAATTTTAAGCTAATCTGGGTTAAAGTATCTCACTTACCGAGAATCAAAGCATGGTTAAAATAACTCAATAAAGCAATATATAAAGTGCATGAATAATGCAAGTAATCATTTCTCTTCAATTAAAACAATGATGACGAGATAATGTAATAAGTTAAGCGTTTTTTTCAATAAAGTTTGCGTCAAAGTTCAGACGATGACTTTATTGAATTTTAAAATCCTTAATTTATAAAACAAAAAGTATGACAATTATTCAATAAAGCATCATTTTGTAGTAGCTAATTTAAATTTATAGAGGCAATTTACATGGGTTAAAAAATAAACCTAAAATTCAACTTCTCTATTAAGCATTGATAATAATACATTGAAAACTAAATACAACATCTTCTAAAATAATTTAGAACTGAGCATAAATTATCCTAAATAATCTTAAAAGATAATTAGTAGTATTGGAATGAAATTTAATTTCTGCAAACAATGTCCATGTTAAATAAGGAGCGATAATAAAATTAAAGATACAATATTTTATGCCCTTAGGAACAAAATAATTTGTCAATTAGTTCCGTTATTGGAACATCGGTTGGAAAAGTTATTAAACATCCGGGTCTCAACAGAATAAAATCTAATGGATAATATAGTTTAGGAAAGCTCATTTGAAAATGGTCTTAGTGAATCTTCACAAAGAAAGAAAATGCAATCAATGTGAAGTTTGTTAAGAAAAATCTCAGAAATTCCGCATGAAATCAAAGAGCAAAAATAGTCTAAAGAGAAAATCAGGCTCGAAGCAATCTTTCAGTGTCCGGAATGAATTGATTTCACATTCATAACTCAAAAGTTTATCAGAAACATTTATCTTCCTAAATGACGGGGAACAAATGCTTCCGGAAATTCTAAACTTGAACAACCTATTTCCTGGGGATAAGGGAAGCATTCTTCGCAAAATATATTTTCAGATAAAAATACGTAATCGACAAATGGTTTTTCAAGAATAACGCATTTTTTAATGGAGGCGTGTTTTTCAATGGATATATAGGTGAATGCGTATTCATTGAATATTTTATTTTACTACATTTGCCTTCATTTAAATATTACACTACGAATTCTTTGCAATTAGTGTTACCTTTATAATTTAAATTCAAATTACGTCTATAAATATTTATTTGTGTGAATCATTCTTGAATATACATTAATTTGACATAGAATATAATTTTTCTTTTAAATTAAAATGTAAATTTGCTTACAAATGTTCATTTGCGTAACATCCTATTGCATAATTGGGTTCTATAATATAGTAAAAATGGATGTAATATAATTCAAAATTGCTTCTCTAACAAGCGAAAATAAAATTAAAAACACCCACCTTTCGCATTCATAGCGATATATTATTGTGCTTTTGTATCAAGTAAATAATGTACAGTTATAAATCATATAGACCAAGGAAAGAAATAGGTTTTCAGGGTATCAATAATAAGAAAAACTACCTAAATATACTCTAACTGTAAAATAAAATCATTTATAACTTATTAAAACTAAATATGATGAAAAAGATTTCTGCCACCTTTAAATAAAATAAAAATTTTGAAATAACTTGTAAATAATATTAAAATGGCAAAATCAAGAGTATTTATAATTGGAGGATATTATGCTGCAAAAACAAATTGCACTGGCACAGAATGCATACTTTAAAGTATGTTTTAACTTATAATTTTTTATATAATTTTACTATTAAAAAGTTTTTTAAGTTATATTTCAAGTACAGAAAAATATTGCAAAAATTTTATTTAGTAAAGAGTTAAATTTTCATTTCTTTGAATTGTTAAAATATTTCATGGCATAGTAATAGCTTATTTATGATAATAACTATTTGACATACAGTGAAATCAGTTCCATTGTTTAGAATAACGTTACTTCATTCAACTTCATAAGAATTTCAAGGATTTCAAACTATCTTATCAATTTAATAAATTATATATTTCGTTTTAAGTAACTTTATAAACTAGAGTATCAAAAACAATTTTGTTTATTTAAGTAAAAAAAAGTTTATTTTTTATTTGAATATTTTCTTTTGTATTCAATGATTTTTTCAAATGCGATTGATAACAATAGATTTAACTAAATTATTTCCAATTGTAAAAGATATGAGAGGAAATAAGGAGGATCTTGTTGGATAAGGTAATCATTTCTAAGTAAAAAAATCTACACTTTTATATTGAAATATAAATTTAAATATTTCAAATTATTAATGTAATATTTGAATAATCATAACGTGTGATCAAAGTACTAAGCAAAATACTAATTATATTATTTTTGATAAAATACTTTGATTCATAAAATCCTTTTTTAAAAAATGCTTTGACTTCCTAAAATGTTTTGATTATTTAAAAATGATTAAAATGTCTTGTATATAATTTTAGTATATCTACAACACAGTTAACATTTCTTAATGTACATAAATATTTAAATGACAAATATAAATACGAAATATTAATATAGTTGTTAAAGTTATTTTGAAAAATATGTACATATCAATAAGTATGTATCTTCATTATTCATAAAATTATCTCGATTTATATCTATTTACATTTTCACACTTAAATATCTTATCTTGTTTTTAAAAATAAAGTATTTATTTTTTTCTTAGTGCAATAAATAAATAAATAACAAAAATAGATAGAAAATTTTATTATTCAAATTTCGAAGCATTCATATATAAATTGAAAATTCATTAAATAAAAGGAAAATTATTTAGATTTTATTCATTACAATTTATTTGGTTGATAGAGTAAAGAATATTTTAATGAATTAAAGAGAATTCACATTATCAATAAAACAATAATTTCATAATTGTATCTGAAATTTAAATTGTTTTTATACATTTTGTACACTTCATTTCAAGATAAATTAGTTTTAATTTACATCCATTAAAAATTTCAATTGGAATTAAAAACCAGGAATTTTTCATCAACTTTATTAGAAAACTTAGACGAATTTTTTAATTCTTAAAATTTGGAAGAGAAGTTATGATCTCATTTACTAAATACCTCTTTGGATTTTTAAAACTGTAAAATGTTGGTAGTAATTAATGAGATAGATGTGTTGATAAACCGGTATTCTCATTAATGTCAAACTTTAATGCATTTGCTCGAATCTTCCATTAAGCAACAAACAAAAGTTTAGTTGTTGCAAAATACTTATAAATAGTTTAAAAAATACAATTTCGATTACACTTTCACGTCTTGCTTCACAATATTTGAATATCACATTTCACGTAAGACATCCATTCTCATCAGCAATAAATTCATAGATTAAATAGATTGTAAAAAGATAAATATTTTTTTCTGAATATTTTTCTGACGAAAAATCAATCAAAATAAGAATTTTGAATTTTACTTAACCATTGATTAAATTAAATTTTGATACATTTAAATCACCTTGATTTATAAAAGAAGAAATTCGTTAATCCTTAACTATTTTACAATGTTCAGTAAAGCAAAGTAATTATATAAATGATTATAGAGTGAGAAATTGTTCTGTATGATTATAATGATTTTCAGCAATAATGATTACATATTTATTTAGTGAATGATATAACGTAATTTAAATGATATATAACTACGTATTTTTTCATAATGTTTTAATTTTCATGACTGCATTGCGAACAGCTTGTGTGACATTTTAACATCTCCCATGCAAGTGGCCTCATAGAAGACTTCTTATAACATTTTTTATGCATATAAAATATTTAGTTTATTAGAATTTTTAGAGAATAACTGGAAATAAAGTTAACAAATTTCTACTCAAATTTTTATTGAATATTAATATTTTAGGTTTCTTTAGAATATCAAATAATGATGTCTTATTTAATTCATTAAATTATAGAATGAAATTATATCGAACTAAATCATTTTATAGTCTAACAAAAAATTAAACTAAAAAAGTAAAAGCACTAAAAGCATATTATAATTTTTATAATACATACTAATTGAATGTAAGTAATATGTAATGGCTTAAAAAAAACAAGTAATGAGAGACTTTTCCCTTTTTCCTCGTATGCTTATGTTTATCATAATTAGAGATTTTTAAAAAAAATTGGAAATTGTATTAGTTTTATTTTCTAAAAATGTAAGAAATCATGTATATGGAAATAAATTTAATTTCCTAACTGCTGGAGTAAAAATAAATACAGGATTTTTAGACAATGAATATTCTAAATATTCATGGTAAAAAGCTAGGTAATGTAAAAGTTATATCTAAAACTATATCTGTGGTGAAAATAATAGTTATTCTCCTAACATTCCTTACCCGACTTACTATAATAATTAAATCTGTTGTTATGACATATATTTTCTTCTTTGTAATTAAACCTTTAATACTTTTAAGTTTATCACATTTAATTCTACATAACAATAAAAGATTAAATTATAAACAACATGTATACTTTAGTTGCCTGTTTATTTCGTTCACATTTCTGGAAATATGCCAACCTTAGATTAAGATACTTTTTTTAATACCTGAATATCAATAGAAATGATTCAAAATATAAAATTATGATTTAAAATTTATTTTTATCAAGGAATATATTTAGCAAATTAATCTAAGATATGTAAAAACCATCTCTCCGTTCTTTTTTTAGATTTATTTAAAATCATTATAACCCTGTTATTTCTTTTTGTATATGCCAGAGCATTTATTTTATTGCTTATTCCGTTAAAATTAAATTTCTTTTGTTCCTTTGTTAATTCATCCAAGTTCTAGTAATTAAATTATTGCATGCTATGCTTCGACTTGCTTATAAAGAAACTTTTCGAAATTTGTAAAATTAATTTATTTTTAACAACAGATATTTTGCAACAGAAGATATGATTTTAAACTTTCACCAATTCATTTAGATTTTTAATTTATTTTTAAGCATCATTATCACTCATCAGAATATAGTAAAAAACTCCTTTTATAGCAGTTTCAAATTGCTTTTTTAATTGATCACAAATATTTATGAAAGTATATTTTTAAGAAAAAAAATAGGAGTTAAAAAAACTAGAAGAACAAACTTCATAAAAAGAAACATTTGATTTTATTGCAGTTTTGCCATATTTCTTCTTGCAAACGAAATATAATTAAGAAAATATAAAATTACGGAATATAAATGGAAGGAGACTGATTAAAACATGTATTCTCCGAAAAGTAATCGTTGCGTAAAAGAGTTTGAACCAAATTGTTCTTAAATCAACCACTGTCACGTATATGGAGAATGTTAACTTGGCGATTTGCTTAGTCCACTTGTAAGAAAATGAAACACGGTTTAAAGAAATGAACGGAGACAAATGAAGGCTATAGAGCTTAAATGAGAAAGTTCTCGATGTAAGACAGAAAAAAAATTGCCAAACTTAAACTGAGGCGTCCCTTTCGATTCAGGCCACACAATAGCATCGTTCTCCTTTTATCTTGCAAATAATGTCGTTGAGCAACTTCATTTAGTCTGTTAATGGAACGGCGCCGGATTGCCGGATGTTGGGACGTGGACGGGAAATAAAATTTGGCGTAAGCGTAGCTTCTTTCCATCGGAAACAGCATGAGAGGTTGTAGAGGAGGTGGCAGCAAGTCCTTACAGCCCCTGCACCGTTAACGATATCGCCCAACTGTTTCTGTAATTGCTGATGGAAAGCTTTGGGACTTCTTCCTAATTCGACGAGTTCTTCCATTCCAGCGTGGTGAGGAAAGGGAAAAAGGATCAATTGGATGAGAGATTTTTTCCCCTTTTTTCCCTCTCCTAGATGTTCCGTCAGCTTTGAAAGGTTTTCTTGCAATATTGGATTTTTTTCACGAAACGGGGGCAAATTATGTTACATGGGAAGTTTTGTGGCGTTGTATTACCATCGAATGGCTTGCACTTTCCTTTACTTCTGCAATTGTGGCTTTGGCAGGTGTTGGCGACACCAGTTATGGTTGTGACTTGAGATCTATTCAGAGTTAGTATGGGTTACTACAAAGCAAAATGTGCTTCCAATACAAATTTGGGAAAGTAATAGTTAAGGCAGATATTCCTACCAATAGTGAAGACTGTTATTGATTCCATTATTGTTTAAGAGGGTTATTTTGGAGTTCCATATGCGTGAAAACCTTTTACACAGATTTCAAATTAGAAATGTTTTCTATTTTAAAATTTTACACGAATTTTTAATAAACAATTTTAAATACATATTAAGACATTTTGTAATAAAAGTGTAAGCATTACTCTATAAATCGTATTATTATATAAGTATACTTAACTTGTATTATTTAAATTTTTATTAAGAAAACTTTACGTTGATTAGAAACTTATTAAAAAATCTCTAATTGTAAAATGTATAATATATGAGGAAAAAACTAAATCCATTATTTATTTAAATATATTTTGACATGAATAAGGACATTTTAATTTTTAATGAATCATAAAATAGAAGGACAAAACACATTTTTTAAAATTTCTTCAGTTTTTTCTCGTGCTTTAATATAGCATTTCCAGTTATGTGATATATAAATAACGTATAAAAAATTATTTCAAAAAAGAAGTATATTGCAGCCAACACATCTTTCATAAACTTATAGAAGTTTGCAAATGGGTTCCAAGAGTTTCATTTGTTTTTTAGATTACGAACCCAATAAATGTTAAATTTTTAAAAAATGGCATTTATATCTAAAAACATATTTTATATAAATATTTCTAATACAAATAAGTCTGATATATAACTTGGTGAAATCAAGTAGTGTATAGCATTATTAAATTTTTCAATCGAATTTGCTGTATTTTAGTGATTGAAGATTAATTTTGATAAAAGTCTTTTATATATTTTATCAAATCCAATTGTTTTGTATATAAGTTTACTAAGAGAAAGCATCCAGTTATCAATGATTTATGTAATCAATAGATAAAAATCATCTTAGAGCAACCATCTTTTAAGTTATTTAACAATTTTTAATGTGTTTATGAAATTCTTTCACCATACCATACCTAATTTAAAAATATCACAAATATGTTTCTAATACCAAAATAAATGTGTATTAATTCATTTTATAATTTCAAAAAATAATAATGTTGTTTGAACTTTATACTTTTTAATGAAAATTCAATCACGAGAGTAATAAAGAAATATAAAATACTTTAAGTATAAAAAGAATATTGGCTCAAAATATGCTTCAAGAAAAAATCTCAGAATAATTTACATCTAATGAAAATACTTGATAGACAAATGCCTGAACTCATTGTAAAAGGATGCACTGATCAACTTGTATAAAGTAATTTTCATTTATAAGATCAGAAAGTTTTAAGGAATTTATATGATATTTTCCTGTAATTTAGACAATTTTAAGGGAAATATATTGCAAATATAAAACAATTTATTTTACATTTAATGAAATAAAATATATTTACGAAGTAATATATTACTTTGTAAGACAAAATGTAGTTTTATTTAAAAAAAACTGGTACTAATCTATCTATCTATCTATCTATCTATCTATCTATCTATCTATCTATCTATCTATCTATCTATCTATATATATATATATATATATATATATATATATATATATGTGTGTGTGTATATATATATATATATATATATATATATTATATATTATATATATATATATATATATATATATATATATATTGCAATTTAAATAAAATTTTTATTTATTTTGCATAATGAATAATTCAAAGAAAAGCAATGATAATTTAAAGCATCAACTTTTTCAATTACTGAATGTAGTTGGACCCCAAGGGATACTCAGTAAAATAAGTTTATTAAGTTATTAACAGCAAAAGGAAAACCCGTTATATTTAAAATGTATGATGCACACACAAAATATGATTATACCTGTAGCGCAAACAATATTTTAACTAGATTCTTCAATGAGTCAAAAAATTTCGATTCAATTTTAAACAAATATAAAATTGGATTTAATACACTTCTTTATAAAACATAAAATGTTTCAAAAGAGCTTTATGTAATTTATCAAACTGTAAAACAAATAAACTGTGACAACAACAAATAACTGTAAGCAATAACAGAATGAAAAGATATTATTTAAACAACAAAATGCTTTGCAGAATTCTTTGCGTATGTGATGAATATTTTTAAATAATTAAATTTTTTAAGAATTTTCCATTAGACTAAAAAATTAAAATAATTAAAAAGGGATTTTTTTAATAGATTTTTACTGATGGTTTATTTGACTAATGTTATTCTAGATTTTAAATCATTTTGAAACAGAGACATCTAAATCTTTTAGATTAACAAAAAGCAATGTAAACTCTTGTTGACTGCATATTCTCTGTAATAGAAAATTGCGTCACAGTTATTTTTGAGGCAGAATTTTAAAATTGTTGTTTTTGATTTTTTTTAAATTTTCTTAGTTTAGAAAAATATGAGTCACGTAAATTAACAGTTAGATATCTTTTTCTATTAAAAAGGTATTACCATTATTTCTGATTAAATTAAAAAATATGTTACATTCTAAAATAACATAAGATATTACAAGAGATCAAACACTATTATATTGTTATTTTCCAATAACAATTTCATGAATAAATGGTTAAAATGATAAAAATTAAATTATTACATTTAAATTAATTTCTCTATATTGTCAAAATTTAATAATTCAAACAAGTTGTATAAAAATAGGATATTCAATAAAAAAACGGGAAATTTATTTTCTTTGTTTGAAAACTATATTTTCATTTTGGTGTAAAATCAAAATATATATTAGCTTAAAATTCATAAAAACACTAATAGAAGAGCTTTCTATGTTTATGATAATTTACTTTATATTTCATCAGCAAATGTCATTTTTTAATTAAAATATTTATAACATTGCATAATCTCTAATATAAGCAAAGTGTATTGAACAAATTGTAAATTTAATTTTTTATAAAAAAAGCCAAATTTTTTAAGGAAATTGATAAAGTAATTTTTAAAATTAACAAATTCTGTGGTTGAATCCACATATATCTTAAATGTAACGCAATGTACGGTAGTTTTAAGTAAGAATCTTTCTGCATACGTAAACAAACATCATCACTAAATATGCCTAAATAGGCATAATTATATCATACTACGTCAATATTTCATCATTTCACATATTCGAATGGCAACAGCTAATGGAAAAGATATCCATTTCGGACGACGAAATAAATCAAATGACATTAAACGTGTATTGCAGTGAGACAGATCAATGGCAGTGGATTCTCAAAGGATGGGAATAGAATTGTCTCTCTAATTATCCTCCAGAGCAACATTAATCCCCATTCGTCCTCTCCTAAGATATCTGGGGAACAATTAGTCAAACTTATAACTTAATTTCATTTCATACGGAGCACAAGAATGGCACTTCGGCTGAAGAAAATTACGTTCCGATCTGTATTTTTGTTTCAAAACATTCCTAAGAAATTGGATTGTTTTTCTGATACTAAACGTAAAGGAAGCGATGCAGCTAAGAATGCCACTAGCGTTTTTTTTTTTAAATTGAAAGCTTTTTATTAATTGTCTGCCACGATAACATAAAAGGATAACAATATTGAAAAAAAGTGCATGTTTCAATAAACGATCTTTTCAATAAAATTGCTTTTAATGTTTTGTTCCAATTTAAATAATATTAAAAAATAATTTAAAAATAATACCTAAATTATACATGTGTATGTGTTTTTAACTATGATATTTTTGTTACTAATATTTTTTCGATTGATATATTTGCATTTACTTTATACATAATATAATTAAAGGCTCTAAATCAAATTTATATGCTAAATGATTAATTTAGACATAATACAACCTATTCCATATAACTCAATTCCTGTAAAGAAGTGTAAAAATGTATTTTAATTATATTATTAATATGAATACAATGAATAAATACATTATAGCCAATTTGAAGCAAAATTAATTTTTCATCATCTCATACTTTACTTTCCTATATAGTTTATATTGAGGTTATTTAAATGAGCATCACTCTACTTTTTTATTGCGTTATAATGGCATTTGTTTCAATGTGTTATTTTAAATATTTTCACATTCTGTCCTGAGAAATATATTGTAGTCTCAGAATAGTGTTCATACACAAAATAAAATATCAAGAATGTATTACAAGCTTCCGAATATAAAAACTAATTAATTTAGTCATGATGTATTGTTATAATAAGTATTATTATCTCAAAAAAATAAAATATTTAAATTATTAAAATAATGCTACATGACTACAAGTAAAAATATTTTAACAAACAAGAAAATTTTTAGTTGAAATCTAATATTTAAAAACAGTGAATAAAGAAAAATAAGAAATTATAAACACAGATTTATATAAACATTTGATATACTCAAATAAATTAATGAAAATAATTTTCATCTAAGTTCAAGCAAATGTATTCCGATGAATTACATATTTTCTGATAGTATTAAATTTTAGTTATATCTCTATAAATTAACTCAACTAAAAATTAATTCATTTAAAATAATTATGAACCCAAATCATTTATTTAAAATTAATAAAATATTCAATTAAAAAATATATAATATATTTTAAATCAAAGTATTAAATGAAAAAATGAACTATGTGTTTAAAATAAAATAAAACTACATAAACGCACCTATAAGAGGAGAATGAAATTATAATTAATGTAATTCATAGGTTTTACATATTATAATTTTATTTACTTTTATTAATTAATGCAAATAAGATGTTAACTTTTTATTATAAACATTTAAATTCGCATATACTTTTTATAAAACATGGAAATAAAATTAATACAATGAATACGTTTGTCGACGATTTATCACGATGATTTGCGGAATTAAATTATTGCTTTATAAAATCTTCTTGAAAACGAATCCAAATTAATAACGTGAATATCTAAAACAGGAAAAAAAATTTCATTTTTAAATTAAAATAGCATACTTGATTGTAGGCAAAATAGTTTTTGCAATATAAATCAAATGTAATAGTAGTACTTTAAATTTTGAAGGAAGAACATTATCCTACACTCGAATAAGGATCAAATTGTCTGGGATGAAATTTATTCTCACATTATTTTTAATGTTAGGTATAGTTAAAATTATTTTCAAGGATATTTTCATACGAGAAAATGGATTAAGCTATTTGCCGCAATTTCATTTGATTTCTCTCGTAGAAATAAAATCGATATTTCTTCATATAATTTTTGTTTACTTTTATTATCACAAGAATTCAGTTTTGTAAAGTAATTGGTATTTTATATTTCACTATACAAAATCTTTTTTCTAAAAAGTTTTTTATCGAATATATTATAATTTATTCCCAAGTAATCATCAAAAAACTAATACTTTTTCTAATAATTTATTTATTAAACTACTTAATGCATGTAAACATACGTACACACATCTGTGCATTTGAATTAAGTGAATATGAAAAAAATATTATTGATAATTTTACATAAAAGACAATGATTGCAGCAAATGATTAATATTTTACATATTTCTCTTTAAAACTCAAGTTCAAACAATATAAAAATGAAAGCAATTTTGTATGCTTCTAATGTTCGACAGGCAGGATTTGCTGTTTTCTGCAATGCAAAGGGGGGAGTGGTGGTACACTTATGCTATGGGACAGTTAATAAACTTTCCATCGGGACCCTATATACCTTGACTTATCTTTTCATAGGGAGAACGTTGCATCTACGACGTATTTTACATGTCTCAAACACCATTAGCGAATAGAATGCCTTTTCGAATGGGGTGGGATTCAAACTTGCTACTTTCTGAAAGCGAGAACGATGTCCTGAGCAACCAGGATACCGCGGCCAATTTAAGCACTATTTAATGCATGAATTCACAAAAAGTGCACCATTAAAACATTTTTATATTTTCAAGAAACTGCACCTTATAATCGATATTGTGTCATAAAGGATTTAATCATGTGTTTTTTTCCTTACATATCGTACATTATTTAAGCCACCCAACTTGTCTAGTGGTCAGCATGCCTGACTGTGGATAAGGAGATCCTGGGTTCGAATCCTGCTTCGGGCATGGATGTTCTTTCTCTATCTATCCTGTCTTTGTCCTTTCCATGTATGAATGAGGTGTGAATGGTTGCCTACCCTATAAACGGGTACCTATGGCATGTGTGTAGAGCAAAGTCGTACTTTCATCTTCATGGGGCTCTGATTAAAACGAAAGACTTAAATTCAATAAACCAATTGACTTAAATTCGCATAGCCAAGGCATAGCGAGCTTGGCTTGTCCAAGTGTCATAAGTAACAACAACAATATTATTTAATTAAAAGTTCTCTATCTCTAACCTAAAATGAAATGGGATTATACTGCAATATTAATTCGTTATGGGATCAAACTAGTTTCGATTTTAAATTCTTTTTCAATGAAATTTAGATCATAAAAAATTATATGAATTTAAATGAATATTCAAATTTGAGGTAGTTACAAAGAAGATTATTAAAACACACATACACCCCTGATCCAAGTATTTCAGATCCAAGTATTCATGATCAAGACCCAAAGAATTTCAGATGAATATTATGTAAGATATTGACTGACATAGTAATAATTCCAAAGTTATCTCATTAATAGCTACTATTTGTAATATAGCTATATTTACAAGTACAAGTAACCTTTAGGGGTCTTATAAATTATCTCACAAATCTTTATATGCTTTTTCACAAAATCACGTTAATATTGATGTAGAAATAAATGCGTTATATAATCGATTATTCATTAATTTAAAATGACTTGTCTTCTTACTTCCTTATTTCATTCACAAAGCATGTTTTCTTGACAAATTTGATAGTGGTCAAGAATAAAACTCGAGAAAAAAATTTTCAAATTTTATTTATATAGATAATTTATAAAGATAAAAACTCATATATATCCCACTAAAAATCATATTTTAACATTCTGACATCTAAACATCAGACACCATTAAACATTCAGGCTTCTGAAACAGTTTAATATTACTTCTAGCCATCACACCTTATGAGAACCTAATATCATGTTGTCTAATAACATTAGATAATCGTCGGATTATACATCTATTGAATAAAAGTACTCCTTTTCAGATACCTGAAGGAGAAATATCCACCAAAACATGTAAATATTAAATCTGTGTATCACATTTAATTATATATATATATATACACATATAATATATATATATATATATATATATATACACATATAATATATATATATATATATATATATATATATATATATAGATATATATATATATATATATATATATATGTATGAACTTTTACTTACATATTTTCTCATAAATAACTTGGCATTTTACATAAAAGAAGGGATGAAATTTAAGAATTCATTTGAAATAAATAATATCTTTTAAGTATTCAGGTTATATTTTGCAGTTATACTAATTTTCCAAAGATTATTAAAGTAAGTTTTTAATTTTAAGATAAGTTTTAAATTTTAATAAAAGATAATAAAAGTAAATCGGTAGGATGATTTTACTCTATTATTAAGAAGAGAATACTCCAGCATTTTTATCATAAAATGTTTAATGAAGATTGCTGCAGTTTTCTCATCTAAATTTTTTACACTGTAAGTGTTTTTCTTGATTCAACAAGTCATGTGAATTTAAAATTTGTGGAGAAAATTTCTGAAATTTGCTTTCTTATCTAGCACTAAAGTTGAATAGAAGCTTAAAAACTCCTTAATTATTAACTTTCTGCTCTTAATTTTTTTATAAATCCGCATGTAAAATAAACTTACAATAAAATATTCAAATTTTTAAAGACGCATTAAAATATTTTATCATAAATAGAATGATAAATGTTAAAAATATATAAAAAAATAAAATTTTCACATTAGAATCTATACTTGGCATGGAAATAAAGAAGGATGATTATTTTATTAAACGTTAAGGAAGAAAACGTTAAACGTTAAGGAAGAAAGTTATTTCAAAGGTATATTCATAACGAAATATTTTACAATTTAATCCACAACACCGCACCGAAAAAGTATATAATGGTACAATAAATTTATTTGTGTTCGTAATATTTTAACATAACAATCTAAGTCAATAGCAAAGTTTTTAGTGTAATTTAAGGATTGCATTCCAAAATGAATATTTGATAAGATGCTAAATAAATATATTATTTTATTAATTTTTTAAGTTTCATTCATAGTGTAGGAAATAATGTACTTTTAATTGCTATTTGCATATAAAATTATTTTTTATAATATCTTTATACACTGCTGGCCACTGTAAATGCAACACCCTGAAGGAAGCACATAAGTAACATGAAATTTACAACATGCATTAGCGGAGGTGAAGTATTCAAGTGATTAGAATGGCAGTGCAGACGCACATCACGCAGGCCTATGGTGCCACTTCAAAGTGCTCGACAATTTCAAGTTCGGCAATTGAGTTTTTCTTAAATTTTTTTCAAAAAAAAAAGGATCAACAATGCTTTGTAGAAAACAGCGATCATTTTTTGATCAAGTATCCGATTTCGACAGAGGAAGGAGAGTGGCCTACCGAGATTGTGGATTATTTTTCACACAAATTGTTAGTCGTGTTGGATGAAACCAAGCAACTGTAATACGGATATGTGATCTCTGAATGCAAGATGGTACGACGAATTGACATGTTCGATCGCATCCACATCTGTGCACCCCCTCACATGATGACAGGGAAATTGTGCGCATTGTAGTGACGGATTATTCAGCCACATCACGAACCATGGCACAACACATTCAATCTGTAAAGCAACATTCAGTGTCTGCGCGTACCATTCGACGCAGTTTACAACAGAGTGGTCTGTCCACAAGACATTCATTCTTTCGTCGATCCTTGACGCAGAACCACCGACTTCTCCGCCTCCAATGTTATGATCAAAGAAGGATGTAGACGGCATAATGGAATAAAATCGTCTCTACTGACGAGACACACTTCTGTACGCCACACCACGGTGGTCGCATTTTAGTCTGCAGACACCGTGGAGAGAGGATGGTGATCAGTGGCGTTATGCACCACCACAATGGTCCTGCAACGAATATTATGGTATGGGTGGTATTGGATATTACTCTTGCACTCGTATGCATTGCCAATACTATAAACAGCCAACGCTACATCTTTTATGTGCTGGAGCAAGATGTCCTTCCTTATCTTCAGGGCTTGCCCACAGCCGTATTTCAACAGGATAATGCGCGACCACACGTGGCACTCATTGTCCAAGCGTTTTTCGACAATCGCCGGATTGAATTGTTTCCCTGGCTGGCTCTCTGCAGATCCTTCACCGATAAAACATGTTGCCCATGTTTGCTCAAAGATACATCTAGATTACATCTTCAGCTGCCACACCAGATCAATTTTGGCAACATGTGGAAGCTGCTTGGCCTGCTTTACCCCAAGAACACATCGAAAGTCTCTTTGAATCAATGCCGAGTGGAGCAGCGGTGATCTACAACAATGGCGGCTACTCTGGCTACTGAGTTTGGCAGGAACCACACTTCACAGAAGTCTATAAATTTAATCATTCGATACTTAGACAACATGTTATCTACAAAATAAATTTTATTGTGGTATCTCTTGTCTTTTTTGGTATTGCAATTTGGGTGGCTAGCAGAGTAGTTTACTTTTCAAAAACTTTTGCAAACTAAACCTATCTTTCTAAATATTTATAAAACCTTTGTTTGTTGTTTTGTGCATTCTTATCTGACCAGCGCATTATATGATTTTAATCATAGCATAATATATGTGTAAAATAATATTTGTCTAATAATAATAATAATACCATGTTATATAGAAATATTGGTGATATGATTTAATGGACTTTAATTGACATTATTTAATTAATCATTGAATACGACTACTTTTGCAACATGATCTGTGACCTCATATATATATTAAGAAAGAATAAAATCTTAGTCCAATAAAAGAGGTCAATAATAATTTGCAATTGTAATGTTCTATGATACAAGTTTTTTTCCATATAAAATATCAGTACTTTTCCGTTTCACCGGCGCAGGCGATAAAGTCGCCAAAAATGATACAACCGGCGCTAGAGGGAATATCTCCGCTAATAACCTTTTACTGCTACGTTTCCAAAACATGTGACGGCCTTTTACTGTCAACGACTTTATTTCGACTCTTTTTTTCCATTTCATAATTTTATGCTATGTTGCTATATATACAAATTTAATAATTTCATAAAATCTCTCTAGAAAAAATCGGATTTTAAAAATATATCTTAAAAAATGACAATCGTAACAAATTAAGATAAATAATATTTAAAAAAAAGATTTTGAACTATGCATTACCCGATCAATTGTAATCTAATATAATAAGTAAATAAATTGAGGCTCTGGCACACATCATTCCACGCATAGCGTGAGCACGCAAACAACAATTAAATAAATAAATTTAAAGATTTTTATGTAAAACAATATTCTTTAAAATTTTTTATGTGTATACTGTGTGTTGTCGCTAATTGGCGACTTAATTTTCACTTGGAGAGATTTGCGCCGATGAAACGGAAAAGTACAAAAATATCTTTAGCATGTAATAACCAAGACAAGTGCATTTCATATGAGGAGATATGGGACGAATAGGGATGAAGAAAAATACCCCTTGCTCTAAAATACTAAAGATATTGAAATTCTCATCTGCGATTGCTATAAAATTAAACTTCTGATGAAAAATTATTAAGATAAATACAGATGTCCTCAGACTCACCCTCTTGGTCTAACATCTGGAAGCGTCCTGTGAAGGGAGATGATGTCACTGACATACTGGTTGAAGGCGTTCTTTTCCCAGCCTGCGTTGACAATGTCCTGCTCATCTTTCGTGAGATTGGTGAGAATGACAGGTTTGCCATACTCGCCTGGCATATCGTATCCAGGTAGAGGAAGAACTTCCGGGTCCATCTCCTTGTGGTGTGGGACATTGATTGGTAAGTGTACAAACTCTTCGGCAGATTGTCTTGGTTTCCTGCCTTCATGTTTCTCACCAACAACAGTCGGATTCATGATAACTGGGTTTTGTTCGAAATAATTAACACCTTCTCACCTCGTCTTCCTTTTCACTTCGTATCTTCTCCGTATAGCTGAGCAGCATGGTGATAACTAACCAGGTGACGGCAATAAACAGCACTATTTTGATGATAAGAGATCTCCGTCTTTGGTAGTAAACCATGTTACAGTGGCGGTTTCTGGAAGACTTAGACATGGCTGATTTCTTTTTTCAGGCACGGTTTTTCTGAAATAAGAGAATGTAAAGAACATTTCGATTTAGTAAAATTAAATTATTTTTATAATAAACTGTTATTCTAGAATTTCAATATATGAGCCTAAATATTTAATATTTTAAATTAAAAACATTTTAATTTAAAGAAAAAATTCCAAAATTCATATTTTCAATTGTGAAACAACATTTTGTTCTATTACACAGATTTAAATGTAGCTTACTTTTAAAAAATTTAAATTTAATAAATTTCAAACAACAATTTTTAAAGTTCTTAAAGCTCATAAAAATGATTAGTTAAAATTTGTCTAATAATAATTTAAATTTGATTTATATACAAACATGTATTAAAGGAGATATCTATTTTTACTTGTGTATTTATTTTAAATTATTTTTTTTTCTTGATTTGGAAAAAAAATCGTTAACATAAAAAAGTATTTTTGTAGCGGTAACATTTACTCATTACATATAAACAGATTAATCGCTTAATATAAGCTAAAGAAAACTAAGAATTCAAATATATTCTAATTCTCAAATTAAAAAGAAATAGGAAATAAAGTTTGATTCAAGTTGTTCTCAAATTTCTATTTTCAAGAATCTGTTACGTTTATACATAACATTCTGAATATCAAAATAAAGTTTCTTTGAGCCTTAAGAAATTTTACTTGAAAATTTAAAGAAAAAATTGAGAAGTTAAAAAAATACAAAATTCACTTGTTCCAATAAATGAATAAAAAACTAAATGTTAATGAACTTATAATGTTTCAAGAAATATGTACAGTTACAAAACAATAATTAACTATGTCTTCAACATACTCTTATGATTGTGCATTTAAAATGGAAATGTGAGCTTTATAAATCGCTGAATACTTAATATATTCATCTATATAAGTATATTTATATTTACCTCTGTTTTATATACATAGATATGTATATATTTTTGATACACACACACACACAGATATATATATGTATATATATATATATATATATATATATAAATATATATATATATATATATATATATATATATATATATATATATATATATATATATATATATATATATATATATATATATATATATATATAAATGTTTATTTTTATGACATAATAAACATTTGCAATTAGATTTCTTATTAAGTATCTATACAGAAAAACACCTGAAACGTGTATTTTATAGTCCAAAAAAAGTACAAAAAATTATTAAAAAACAGAAAACATCTTAAAACAATTTTTATTGAAATATTTAATGAGAATTCTTTGCTTTCTCATTTCTTCAAATCCTACCTTAATAAAAATTATATTAACAGCGTGATAATATCATTAAAGATTTAAATAAACATATTAGTTTAAGAATAAAACTTCTTTTACTTTGTAACTTTATGACTAGGAAACTTAATAAAGCTTTTAGTCTCCCAGACAAACTCACTCATTAGACTAACTAGTATATTTTCTTCCTCCTGTCTTTGGAAGTCTTTTTATGTCGTGTAATTACAGTTACAGTTTCAATGCATATTTTTTTGCATACAGAAGAGTTTTCATTGCTTATGCATGCAAATGGGGTGGTAGAGATATATCAGTCCACTGGAGCATTTAAGGAAAAAAGAATTTTAAAAAATAGCTTAAGAGACGTTTCTTTTTTGTCTCATATATTATATAGCTCTTTTAAAATTTTAAATGTTTACGACGCAAGTCAAATTATGTGCTAAGCATACACTTAAGATTACACTTAAATTAAGCATTAAATTGAAAAGCAGCAAACTTGATAAGCAATATTTCACATAAAAACAACAAATAAAATATGATATAAATGTAAGAATATCAGTCGATAAAAAATTTTATAAATTATGAAAATGTTTTAAATTGAAATAGAAAATAATAGGACGTGAAAAGTGTTTACCTTTAATATATTAAATACAAAATTGCATAACCTGCCTTAAACAAAATTTCAAGAATCATGTTTTTTCCATGACATTTTATAAATCTTTATGCTCAGAAATTTAGTTTCTAAAATCATTCTATTAAAAAACAATGCACTTTAAGGTGTGAGAAATGAACAGTTTCTACAAATTGGAGTTAAATGTAATTTTTTTAGCGAAATAATCTTGACAAAATATATATTGATAAATTCCAACTAAAAAATAGCCAAAATACATTTAACTTCAGGATTTTTAAGTTTTTTCTTATCGCATAAAAAATTCTTAGTTTTAAAATTAATTTTTATAATCTTTTTACCTTATTTTTAATTCTATATCTGATTATAAATTCTTCTGGCAAATTCTTTTATTTTAACATATATCAGAAGGAAAACTTGCAAATATCTTTTTATTTTCAGGGAAATAAATTTATATATTAGTTAATCTCACACACATTATATATCATACAAAGACAATCCTATTTAAGCTTATGAAAAAATGCTAAGACTAAAGCTAAAGCTAAATATGAGTAAATCTACTTAAAGGACAAATGAATTTCAAATAGTTAACAAAGAAAACTTACATTATGCGGAAAAAAGTTTATTTTTGTAATTATTAATAAAAACTTGTCTAGCCAAATAATTCCTCTATCTATGAAAAATACATCTTATTGAATTAAAGAGATATATTTTAAAGGGCGTTGTTAATAAATTTTGTAAATTTTATATTAAATTTACCAAGGGAAGAAAACATTTAATCCATCTATATAGTATTAATGGACATAAATATAATAATTGATTACTTTGTGATTATTAGTAAAATATTCAAAACAGCTAGATTTATTCAAAAATCAACTAAACGTCTTAAGTATTATTTTTAAAGTTAAAATAAAATAATTAAGAAATTTATAATAAAATAAGCAAAAGTGAGAATAATAGTGAGGAAAAAGTTTATAGTGTTTGATGATTTATTTTGGTGATAGGCAAAATGATTTTGTAATTATAAAAATAACAAAACGATGTTTTTCATATTAAGAGCATATAATGTTCAAAAAAGAAAGCTTATATCTCTACAAGTTCGAAGATAGAAAAGGGCTGAACATAAAAATACTAAAGAAAAAAAAACAAAAAAAATTAGGGCTAGTGTTATAATTTTTATAATCCCGAGATTTTAAAGGACCCAGATTCGAAACAACAAATATGCTTAATACAATAAAAAACATTTCCAATTTTTTATTTTTTCTGACTGAGAATTTTATACTGAGTTTCTTCATAAATAATCCATTTTATACAAATTAATATTACTCATAAAAACTTCCTAAGAATGGGTAATCCTATTGTACATTATTAAATTACGCATATTTTTATTAAAATTGTGCTTGAAACAAATATTTTTCATAAAATGATTCCTTCATTTATATAAAGATTAAATAATTTCCTATCTTAAATAAATTATTAAGCTCTGTGTATTGGAAAATAATTAAATCCTGCATGTGATAAAATAAAATAAACAACATATAATTTATACTTCAAATAAAATATAATTTAGATTTCAAAAATTTAAATTCTGATACAATAACATTAATAAAAATTTAAATCTAAAAAATTAAGTAAATTTAAAATTAAATCTTTCTCTATCATATACTTTCCATGAAAAAATTAAATGCAATTAAATAATTTATATAGCAGGTAAAAATATTTTACATTAATCATAATAAATGAATTGTTTTTTTAAAAATATCAAAATAACAAAATTGCTTTCGTTTGAATATAATTTAAGACTCATACACGGTTCCAGTTAAATACAAACAACAAAGAAGCACTTTTTAAAGCGTAATAAGTTTGCTTTAAATAGAATTATTTTTTTGAAATTCTAATCGTTCAAAATAAACAAAAATTTCTTCAAAGGGTACCGAAATTTTATTTCCCTCTATTAAAAGGATATCAACCACCTCTCTTCAAATACTTAAGCCTATTTACACACTTTTCACTAATTGCTGACGAATTACTTATAAAATAAAAGGAAAAGCTAATTCCCTTTTACGGGGATTATTTCAAGAAATCCGTCTTGTTTCCTAATTGCCCTCATTTTACTTTTTACAAAATAAGGAAATGAAATAATTTTAAACTGTCGGAATTTATAAAAATATTCAAATTTAAATGAGTAAGGAGATCAAATATTTTCTAACAGCGTACAGTTTCTGTTTATTTTTCTTCCAAGACGAGTGAATTCTCAACGGGAATAATTAGAGGTTTTTAATCGATAATTGCCGTTGAAAAGAAGCTCTTTTACAAGTTTTAATTAAGAGATTATATGTGATGATGTAAAAAATATATCATTTATATTAACATCTCAATAAAAATATTTTTTTCGTTTTTGTTTCCATTTACTTAAATTGAACCATTTTTATTTTACTTTTATTAAATGCAGAAAAGAAAATTATAAGTATTTAAATATGTGTGATAAGTATATGAGAAGTATATAAGAACTTAATTTTTTTAATGAAATGAAAAATAATATTTTTATCAATAATATTAATATAATAATGAAAAATAATATTTTTATCGACAATCTAATAAAACTATTCCGTTTCTGGAATAGAGCATGTTAGCATTGTGAATTTAACGAAATTTTAATATTATGTGCTCCTTAGAGTAAACATTAAGCATAAAATCTCTAAATTTTTATTCACTATCACTCTTGAGGGAAAAAAAACATTTGAAGATTTGGAATCAACTGATAACAAATATTGATATTTCTCGATTTATTATAACAAAATATTCATTGATTAACAGTTATAACATTTTCAAGTGTGATCCTGTAAATGACTTAAAAACGCAAAGTCTTCAAATAATATAGTTGTCAATAAATTTCTATTAATTTTTTATAAATGATCAATTCTAATCGAACACAGACTATCATAATTTAAAAAGGTACCACAATCAGTGATATAATCAGTAGTTTTAATTATTTTAATATTTTTATATCAAGTTTATATACATCACAGATTTTCCAACTGTTAATAACTTTATTCCTGAATTATATATTACTCATATCTACCATATATTTGTGAAATGTTTTCAGAAAAATTACATTACTTAGATAGCTTCATGTTATAAAATTTTGCACATATTTGTTTAAAGAATTCATTAATTTAAACACAATCGCTTTGTTTAGACATGATCATTCTTAGCTGACAGCTAATGACTCTGATTTTAAACATTAGCATACTATTATTTTTTTAATGTTCTTAAAGCAATAAATATTATTTTAATTGTGTTATTAATGTTTGAATAAACATTTAAACTATGTTTGTGATAAAATTTTTGTAATAACAGAATACATTTATCTCTCTCATTATTATAGTAAAAACTCTTATCTTATTCTTTAGAGAGCATATTTAATTTGTCAATTAATTTTATAATTTATGTAGAATTATTTAATAAATTAAAATTGTTGATAAAAAATGTATCAAGTAATCAGTGTAATCATGTATATCCTTATAAAAATTACCTTCAGAAAAAATGCGTTATTATTTTGCTTGTAATTACTTTATTGATATTAACAAACTGTATAAAAGTCAAAGCAAAATATTAATCCTATCAAACATTAACAATTCAGAAATGATTAGTTCCATCAAAAATCTACGCCGTTTCAATCTCTGAGAATTTAATAAAATTTTATTACTCTGATGTTTCACTAAGATTCCGACTAAAGATTTCGTCTTTTAAAAAAAGTGGAAAAAAGGTCCAGGAAATTGAATTAACTAGATCCGAAAAAGCTAAATCGTTTCCAGAAAATGTTATGAACTTCTTTTTTACAACGCATTTGAGAGATAAGTACGAAACCAGCAACAGCCTCTTAATTGCATTATGCCGTTCCAGTTAGTAAATTAAATCCAAAAAGCCCGAAGTATGTTGTATAAAAAACAACCAGACTTTAATTGCAATACCTTTAGAAGTCTAACTAAAACTAAATTATCTAAATAAGCTCCTCCTTTAATTTTGTTGCATAAAAGTTACTCCCTTTTAGGATACAACAGAATTTTTTTAATGGGCATCCATGGAATACTGAATAAAACTGTTATAAAAATATTCTTGTGAAATGTATTCAAATTATATCTCAGTGTTTTGAGTTATGGTCACAATAAATGAGAAATATAAAGTAATGATGATAAAAATGAGAAATCTGTAAATGTGATTAACACCACGCATTGTAACATTTGAAGTGTATTTGCTGAAGATGAATCGTGTGATTTGGAACGTGATAATTAACAATAATAAGGCGGTTATGTTGAGATAATTACTGATTTTAGAGGTAATGTGCTTCTCATTAAGAGGAAAGAATGCTTACAGAAAAATAATCCGAAAGTAATTTATGTAGATGACATAAAATTCTTACAAAGAAAAATCCTTAATTTGTTTTAACTTAGTATAATTGTCTACGTATGTAAATCATATCAAAACTTTTTCATATAACATCATAACTTCATCATTTTATCATAACTTTAATTGATTTTGTAGCCAGGAAGATTTTTGAAGCATTGCTGTTATAATTATAAAAACATTGAGATGGATAATAAATTTTTAACAAACTAAAAGATTCCGATGATTTATTTATAATGAACCAACGTAATTGTAAATTAAATAGAATAATTCTACTTTTGTTTCGAAAACTGTGTGTATTAGTGATAATTATCTTTACGTAACACTTATTTTTATGTATCTAATATTTTAAACAAGAAATAGAAATGCTTGATAAATATCGTTTTTGTGATTCAAGCTATATATTTTTACAATTTTAATGAATATAAATAAAAAAATATTAAAAAAGTAATTTTATTTTAAGCTCGTGTATTCGTTTTCTCAATAAAAAAATTTCCTTAAATAAATTTTCAAAATTTCACAAGAGTACATCATTTTTAATTTAAAATAAAATACTTCGCAGTACCTACACAGAAATTTTAAGAAACAAAAATAACAATATTAAAAATGGACATTCACTATCTTAATGACAATATGAATTTCAGAAAGCTGAAGAATTAATTTTGCGTATTCTATCCATCAAAGTGACTTAACTGTTAATCTTTGGAAATTTTCTAGTCCCATTTTATAATAGCATACGAAATGTTAATAGTTATTTAAAATCTATTTATATTTTTGATTTTTTACATAATAAACATCTTACAAAATGTTCACCAACGTTTAATATCTTATTATGTTTCAATTTTTCTATCTCATTAGATATACTAAGGAATATATCTTCAATAAATTTTGGTTGCTCTGTTTATTTTCTACACCAGGTTTACGAAATAATATCCATTCTTATGCACTGCAAATTATACTATGATCAATGATACTGATACATTTTACTTGTATATCACTTACTATATTTTATCTTCATCATATTAACTGGGAATGCCGCAAATTTCATGAAATTCACGATTTACCGTATTTATTTTTAAATAATTATTTTAAAAGTAAAAAATTTAAAGTTCATTTTATCAATGTGAATTTACAGCTTATTCATATGTTTGAATACATGAATAAGATATATTAAAATAATGTGTAAATAACTTTATTTTTGAAAATTTTACAAATAGCTTATTTTTATAGGATTAAAGAAAATAATTATGTCATATAAAAAATAGAAATCCTTCTAGCATTTCTCTAACCTTTTGTGAAACACTTTATTTGGAAACAAGTGGAAAATTATATTGACAGTTTATGTTGCTTAATAAAATTTAATTTAATTTCATTCCTCCGCTTTTGTAATTTGAGCCGTTTAACCCAAGCAAAAATCCCACTCTGCTGCTCAGATAATGGAAACGAATAACTTCAGATAAAAAATACAATCATTCTTTCAATTTGAAACAGAAAAATTACAAGTAGCTTTTTATTAAGAGATGAAATAAAACTGAGCAAAAAAATTGGCAAATAGCGATAGATACTAAGAGAATGTCACAATAAATTGTTTTGACACATAGCATAATATATGTAAAGTACAATTTAAGCTTCTACTGAGTTAGCACAGAGAGCGTTCGCTCCATTACACTATATCTGAATAACAAACACTTTCAAACAGAGCCGCAGCGACAAGCTGTTACAATGTATTTAGAAGAATAAAACAAGTTAATATACATTAACATTGAGCAATGTTCTTTAGGGAAATGATTCTCCGATTTTTTATCATTGCAGCTAATGGTAAAATCGATATGAATAACCTCTTTATTTCTGTCTCGGTATTTTATATTTTGCTTATGCCTCTCTTTTTTCGATTACATTCGGAACATACATAGGCATACATCCCTCCCACACGTAAATTCTTTCTAAGCATTCGATTCCAAGTAAAACAAATAGAAGACGACATTAAACGCATCTGGTAAATTCCTATCAAACATTTTCCGCTACTCGCTCTCGTAATAGTATGTTGCGCCATCATCAATTCCTAATTTCTTTTTACAGTCCTTGTCATGTACCGACAATCCAGGGACACACTCGAGGTTACCCTCCTTCCATGTATTCGTTTCTTCTTTTTTTACTTACAATTTGTCGTCGGTAGTTCGTTTACTTTCGATGTATATATCCTGGAAAATAATCATATAATGGATAATCGTACTTAGGTACGATTATCCTTTATATGATTATTATTTATATGATTATCCTTAATATGATTATCTGTTATTTAAATCGAAATCAAATTCATCCAAACATAGGGAAATCAAAAGTTATGAAATGAAAACCAGTCGAAGTGATTGAGTTTACGCTTCTAAAATGTCTGCTAAATAAAAGTCCATTGAGAATGTCAAAAAAGAATTAAACTAGAAATCATAGAAACCAGACAATTTAAGAGATACGTATGCGCTTTTTCACATACACAATTTTACTTCGTAAAATCAACATTTGTTACATAATAAAATAACATGCATTTGTGATTCTAGAGCTGAAACTTTAATCATTTAAGTTGTTTTTTTTTAGACCTTTTTAATTAGAATCAATTAACTTTTTTAATCATTATTATGATTATCCATAGAATATAAAATAACTTCGTCGAAATTAACTTAACTGTTTAAAATTTAGGGTGCAAAACTTGATAAATATTTCTTAATTCAGTTTTCATAAAATATCAAGATATTATTAACCATCAAATTTATAAGTAATTTAGAAAGAAAGAGAACCATGCATCTTTTAGTAATTATGAAATGTTATTTTAAGAAATATGAAATTGTTACAGTTGATCTCTATCACAACACGCTTAAATCATATATTAAAATACAGTAAAGGAATTTATGAATACATTCTGAAACAACCTCATATAAGTTACCTAATTACTGTATTGCCTCCTTTTATGTATAAATGTAATAAAAAGTTGTTACTTTGCGTAAAATTTTAAACTTCTTATATAATGTCATGCATTTATTCGCGCAATTTATAGAACAAATTATGCATTTATGCCGTCAAAGTTGCGATTTTATCAAGTAACATTCGTAATTCACAGGAAACAGAATAAAATCAATGAAGTTAGAAAAAATGTATTTTTTTCAAGATTAAATATGATCAAATTAAAACTATTTCTCACTATAATTTTTATACTATTCTATTGTAATTAATTATGAACACGCATTTTATACACATTTATTTTATGTATGTAAAATATAATTTGCAAAGTACTTAGATAAACCTCTAAATTCAAAAGGTGAGCATTAATGCACATATAAATTTAAGATGAATTTTAAAACATAAAAATAATTTACCATTAATTCAAATATTTTTCAGCTACAACTCTAATATAAACAAAACATAAATTTTATGTGTAAAATAAGCTTTTTTGTCTCAAAAAAATAAAAAATTATAAATAGTTAATATAGAGTATAAATACTTAATTTAAATATATAAATGAAAATAAATAAATACCACTGAGTCATTTACATTTAAAATGATATTTCTTGAAATATAAATTTCAAGAAAAATATGACAATGGAACAAGACCAAATTAGATTGAATTTTGAAATCCTAATTAAAGCTTACAAACTTTAAATCATTACAAATATTTTTAACTTTGATAATATATGTAATTATATTTCAAAATTGAGGAAAATTAATAGAGAAAAGTTATTAACAATAAAAATAAAATTGTCTATTGTCAATACACTGATTTATTCATATTATGAAATAGAAAATGAAGAACAAACGAATATCTCAAAAATTATGAAACTAGAAAACATATTGTTACAAATTTCAAAATGATGATTGTATTTGTCTCAAAATATCTCAGATAGATCGGAAATACTCACATTTTGGGCAAAAATTGTGGTATTTAGACGTGTTGTAGTTTAAAAGCGGGTTTCCTAATGATTTGGCGACTTGGCGACAGTTGGCGAGATTCTTGGCGACTTGGCTAGAAATAGATATTTCTGGAAACATCCATCACCTAAGCTCTAGGACCAATATTTTTCGAGATAGCCTAGAAGCTTCCAGAACCTTGTCGAAACTGGTAGTTTTCTCCGCCAAATCAGGTATAAATACCGCAGCCCGACATGGAAGAGGCAGTTATGTGAAGTCAGTCAGTGAGTGAAGACGATTGGTCGTGACTGCTAGTCTAGAGAAGCTGTTCTCTGTCTGAGGTATTTGAGACCTGTGATTGGAGGCTATTTCTTATTGTATCTAATGAATTGTAGCTGTATAATTATGATTGTTGCAGCTGGAATTTCCTATATCTAGTGGAATTTTTACGAATAAAAGTCTTGTGTTCACAATTAATGGTTGCTTTATTCAACTCTCAATCGACACGAACCCTTGAAGCTCGGTACAATATTTCTTATATCTTATATGATACAATTTCATAACTATTTATATTAATTAGTCAAAATTTAAAATAGATTAACTCATTTTCAAGTATACAAATAATCACTTCTATTATAACATAATTAAATAATTACATATTTAATAAACATACATTCCCTAACAAAATAGTTAAAATTCTTGATGCAGAGATATTTGAAAATAATTGAAGATAGAATATATTTCTCAGATAGAAGCCTTTGACATTTCGGAGAAGGAAATTAAAATTAAAATGCAGTGAATATTGATTACGAAATTATTTAGAATTGAATTCCTCTGCTGCAATATGCATTCCTTTTTAATTAAAACTTCTCTGCTCAAACAGAGCCCGATGCGACTCTCTCTGGTTAGTGAATATCAAAGTATTAGGAAAAGCAGAACTTTACATATGACGAGATAAAATCTGGTCTAAAGTCATCTCCAGTTACTTTGGATAAATTGAAATAGTTATTAAAACTCTTATTTGTAAAAGCTGATGACTGTTATCTTTTCAACTTCTCCAGACATTGTCTCATATTCTAATAAACCGTTTAAATTATAGACGTTCATTTTAATTAATTGCTCGGCTGAACTACTGCAGTCTGAATGTAGAATTAATATATTGCATTTCTCAAAATCGTTAGCTAGACAGTAAACAAATTAACACATCATTATTCTTTAATCTATTCATAACCAATCTGTTATTTTTAGTCAATAAAATAATCACAGATTCCTTAATTCCTGAAGGTAAAATGAAGTGAACTTATTATGAATTTTATTTTGAACAAGTTATGAAAATTACTACTAAACAGCTATGAAATGAAATTTTTCTTAAAGTAAGAAATATATTTTATATTACAGTATAATATAATATAAATTAAAACACAATGGCTAATACAATTTCTCGTACTTTTTCTATTATTTCGATATTTATTATATACCTTAAACTTCACTATTGATAAAGTCATTTAAATAATTATTTTTTTGTTTCTAGAACAGTAGAAAAAACAAAGATTTAAGCCAAAAAGGAACCTAAAAGCTTAATTTAAAAATATTGAAATAAAATCAGTATTTTATATCTATAAATTAATACACTGATTTCCCACACAATTTCACAAATCAATATTTCCAATTTTAATAGAATATTGGATTATGAAAATAGTTGTATCTCCTTGAGAATGCAAAGCTAATTATTAACAAATTCATAATCAGTTTCAAATTCCAGGTTAATTCAGATTTACAGGTGATTCAATAAAAATGTAATTTTACGTTTAATTATTCATCGTTCATTATGTATAAAAATATTTGATGATTTTGGATGTACATGTTAGTCCTTTTTTTTCTTTTTCTAAATTATGATGATTAAGTTCATAGCTGTGTTAGTATCTATCACTATTATACGCTTCGTCAATATGCTATTTACTAGAATTTCGTGAGTTTCTTCTAATAATTCGATTTTGTAATTACATTCCAATATTTATCTTTGCGGAATAAACCATAGTAATTAAATATTCTCGGGAAAATTATGAATTGTAGTTCCTTCTCCTATATCATTTGAATACCAGGAAAAGTATCACATGAGTAGATATTCTTGAATAATTAATGAATAAAAGATTGAAAATATTAAATTTAATATTTGGGAAACACATAGAAAGGATTTTCTATATCAATGAAAGTTTGCCAATATATACATTGGCTTCATTCGTGTATAAAACTAACCTTAGCGCAGCAACAAAGTATTTAGTAAATTTCCTTAAATTTAGAAACACTCCTGCCCTAAAAAAGATCGAAATTAAAACAGATGCCAAAAGACTTTATTAAGGAAATTAAACAAGTAAAATATGTTTGAGAATTTTTCTTCATAAAATTTTCCCATTAATTATCCTATATATAGAGGTACATATTACAAGTTATCTCACCCTATGATAATATAAGATGACACTTTTTTAATAAAGATAAATTCTTACATCGTAAATTTAGACCAGCATTCAGGAAAAGAGAAAAGTAAAACAGTTTTATGGAGGAAGATCAAACAAATGGAACTTTTATTGCGGATGGTCAAGTAAACGGTGCTTTTATTGGAAGAGTAAAGGAAAAATATGAGGATTGCCTTAGACTGTGTTGATAAATATTTCATCATTTTAAATTTAACAGCACATAATTCTATGTTTCAATATCACATATTTTGAAATTATTTATTGCAGTTTAAAGTAAAATCCTAACAATATATTCTCAAAGTATATAGGTTTTAAAATTGATAAATTATCTTGTGATATTTAAAATAAATATAGTATATAAGTAATTGACGTGATATTTTAAACAATATACATAATAATTTTGTTGGCTTAAAATATTATTTCATTAATATTTATGATTCAACAATATTTTGAATACCTTTATTGTATGTGTGTAAAACATACTCCCACACAAAAAATAATATATACATAAAATTTTATTTCGTAAATATTGGCAAAATTTCAAATCAAAAAACATAAATAAATTCTGAATTCAATATTTCCATGTCAAACAAGAAATCAATGCTTTAATAAGCGGTGTTATTATATATTACATAACAGCTGGAAATTATTATTAATATATTGAATAATTTATATTCAAAAAATTAATTTATCCAACAAAAATCTAATTAATCTTCTTTAAATACTTATTTAATTATAATTAACATCAACTACAAAAATATTTTACAAAATTACTAGTTGTATGAAATCTTTACACATTTAATTAAAACAAAATGGTCAAAATGCCATTAAAAATCATTAAAAATGTTTAAATTATCATTAAAGATGTTATTTTTCATTATCTTTAAAAATTATACTTTTGTAATTCTAAATGCAGATATAATAAAACTTACAATAGCTGGATTTATTCTATATGACCGTGAATACCAAATGTTCCGAAAGTTTGCATTAAATATACAAATCATTGTCTCTACAATTTACTGGAAAATTGGTTTCATAAAGGCGCTAAATCAGAATTTACATTTATTCTCGTTGTAGAGTGGCAAATATTTGCCGCCACGAAGCTTTAAATTAGTTAATGCATCAGAAAGCCTGTATATTTTAATGTGAAAAGGACTGATTAAGACACTCGTTATTAAATTTAGGCCATGAAATGCTACATTACTAAGAAATTAATTATCTGCCTACAAACACGCAATTTAAATTAGTTACTCCAGCAAATAACAAATATATATAATGTGTTAATATATTAATTCTACAAATTAAAGTAGCAAAATAAATTGATTTATAAAATTCCCCAATTCAGAATATATACTTCTCAATTATTATAAAATTATTAATTGTAAGTTACTTGTAAGATGGCATTTAAAAATTAATTTCAAATTCAAATGAATGTGATGTCACAATTTTTTAACAAAATTTTCATTTCATTAATAAAAAAATAAATTTTACTTGCTTTTTTATTATTATTGATTTTGACTGACTTTCAACTATAGTATTTCATTAAATACACATTTTGTGAAAAACAAAAAGCATTCAAAATGTTTAGTATTTTCCTGTTGTAAATCATTTGACTTTCTAAAGATGATAAAAGTTTAGGAATTGTTGAGTAAGAGAGAAATTATTAAATTTGTTTCCGTGTTGTAGAAAATATGAAAATATTTTTAATATCAATTGCATAAAGATTTTGTACATTTATTTTATTAGTTTAAAAAGATTAAATTTATTAAGCCTAAAATAAGACTTCCTCCTAATGTAAAAATTCTAACAATTCAAGAATACTTTTCTTCTAAGCCTTATCATACTGTAAGAAGTAAAAGCTAAAAAAATTAATTAAGAACGAACATAAAAAAATTCAATATACATCAACATTGTAAGAGCGGAAATATATATTTGCAAATGAATGATTACGATGGAAGAATTGTTTCAACAAAATAATAGCATTCTGAGAAACTTTATACGTAGATTATCTTATTAGAAGAAAAAGGAATAATTAAAACAGACATTACCTACAGACCCATTACAAATGTATATGTAATGACTTTTCATGTGTAATTACTTAAAAGATTTCATTCATATAATAATATTTATTAATAGTAAATACTATCAGCCTTGTCTATTTCAGTTATATCTAGCTACAAAATAATTTCTATGATAGATAAAATTTTCAATTTATATTTAATTTTTGTTTCGTTATCGTTTTTTTATTATTATTATGCACTATTAAATAATTATTTAAAGCTAAAATCATAGTTTATAAAATAAAAATCGAACACTTAAGAATTATAGTCATTTAAGAATTGTATGAAATTTCTAAATGAATGAAATTACTTTGATATTTAAATTATTATTTTGTCTACTTTGAATGGTGTATGCCATTGAATAGAAAAATATCAGACATCTTTGAATTCCGTAAAAGTATGTCGGTTGGTAAATTCATATCGATGTTTTTTTTTTTTTTTTTTTTTTTTTTTGAAACTCCCTTCTTTTTCAACCGACAATGAGCGAGCAACATAATTTATAATAAATTTTACTGAAGACACTGTAAGATAAATTCCACATAAAACGTGGTAATATATATATAATAGACACATTATTGCATTTTCCATAAATAATATATTTCCAAAAAAATATTGTTTGTAAATTTAGTATTTTTTTGAAATTTAATAAATAGTAACAGATGCATTTTGATACAACTATAACATATTTTAAAAATTACAATGAGAACTGAATTAAAAATTCTGCAACTAAAATGATAAAATTATTAGCTAATTTAGAATTATTAATGTCTAATTTTCATAACTAATCCATATTTTTTATCATATTTTCGAGTTTATGATAACATTGGAAGCATCAAATATGAAATATAATACAAGAAAGGAAATAGATTGTACCGAACGCCTGCTTACTGGATGTTTCACTGCTCAACACTAAAAAGAAGTACTGCTTGCTTTTTTTTGAGGTTAATAATCTCATGGGCCTTGTCTAGCAGTCATTAGAGTGGAAGATATTAAACAACAGCACAAAAGAAGGAAATAAAAACATCTTCTTATAATTGGGCACTCAGTTGGGATACCATCATAGGCTTGAAATTACATCATCGTAATTTAGGAGCAGGAATCAAGAAAAAAAATCACAAGTGATATCGTTTCACATGAAGCACATATTTTACGTGCCTCAAATGCTATTAGGAAGCACGAAGGATCTTTGGTTGGGTTGGGATTTGAATTCACAACCTTCCAGTAAGGAGAATCACGGTCTTACTCCAACAAAACAGAGATTTAAATATAGACTAACGTCAGTCTTATAGGACATATTTAAAACATTTAAAACAAAACTATACAATTAATTCTGTATTGCTTAAGTTCAAACTCTTCATTGATTTGATGAATTATTGTTGGCTACCTTTTATAAATACGTCAATTAATCCACAATTATTTTCTTTTAGTTTAAAATTACGATGGGGGAAAGTAAGTAACACACATGTTAAGAAATTAAGACCGACTTTAATATTTCATTTACAAGGACTGAAATTTATGTCAATTTGAAAACCATGTTAAAATAACCTCATTTATCTTACAGGCACCTCATGGCATATTAACATTTTAATTTAATTTTAAATAATTCACACAGAGTATTTGTTGTTTAGTCAGGAAATCGCTTTCCTATATGAAAATGTCCCTAATATAAAGCAAAAAAGTCTACAATATGGAATAGAATGGCATGAAAAATACGTTACATAATTACTTCATTTAGCCTTCATGGAATGAAGTATTCATATTTTTACATAACAAATCAATTAAATGAAATTATCTTTCAATGTTAATTTAATTGTAATAATTCAATGTTTCATCACTAAAAACAGAAATGTAAAAATTAATTTTTGATTACACATATTCATAAAATTTACGATAAAAAAGGTAAAATACCCTTTCAAATATTTTTAAGCTTAAAGCAGTACTTACAACTGAAAAAAATTAATGTTAGTCTTCTAATTTGTTTACAGTTGCTAATAATCTTAACACATTTTACTTGCTTTTCTGAAAGCTCTACAATAAGTATTAGTGACAACTACATTCTCAACGTTGTTAAAAATGAACAATGAGCATAAATAAAATGCTTTATTGCATAAAATTTCTAATAATCATAATTTCTAAAATTGCAGTATAATACAACGAGAAAGATACTCTGGTATTATTTTTATATCAAACTATATAAACTTGCTATACAAAAGAGCCTAAATTTAGTCAAGCAACTTGCTTTTTTTTAAAAAAATAACAATGTATCATTCAAAGATCTCATCAATCTATAAATCAACTGCTAAAATTTTGCATAACTGATATAGAAGTATCATTTGGAACAAAGATAACCCATTATCAAGATTGTGAAAGCTCGAATCAATATACACAGAGAAGCCGAAAGGTCCTCACATTTATCAATTCAAAGATGATTATTCAAAGACGTCTTCAAAAGAATTTCAAATCATATTTCATAACCTCACAAATAGTATTGTAATAAGGAAAATATCAAGAAAAAGATAGAATAATATCTAAAACTTCCATTTCTTTTCCTATCTACCACCTTTTTTTTATCCCATTAAAATTCGTAGAGATATTTTTCGCTTCAGCGTACTTCTGTCTTCAACAGCAACTTACTTGGCGTGGCTATTGGGTGTGATGAAGTTAATGCCAGAGGATCACATGTGCCAGGGCATTGGAAATCAATACACCTCATTGGCCAGAAACCGAATAGATAAAAGGGGGAGTAGATGGAATCATTGATTGTGGTGGAGAGTTCTTCTAGTATTGGTGGGGGATTTAAGAAAGAAATGAATTACAATCTAATATTCCACACCGCGGTATTTGGAGAAAAAAAGGCGAATTTTATTTACTTTAAAATCCTCTATGATTGAAGATTTTTTTCCCTTCCTCACTCTTGAATAAAGATTAGGATTTTTCCCCCTTACTTCAACCAATGCCTAAGAGTTATGTTTATTTTGATAGGGTAATTCGATGGGATGTAGGGAGTTAAAAGAGATTTTTTCATCCACTCAATTACAGACTTTATATCCTCAGCGTCAAATTTACAAAGTTGATTGCGTTGGAAAGGGAAACTGGAAATCCATTTACGGCTCTTCCGGAAAAATGCATATGCCGAAAAATATTTAGTGTGAGGCTTCATAAAAAGAGCCTTTATAATATATCATACAAAATTGATGAATTGTTGTTGTAAAAAAATAGCAGGAAAATATTATGTTTTCTACAAACTTTTGAAATATTAAATTCTTAATGAATAGTATTTTCTAATAAATATTAGAGTATTATATATATATATATATATATATATATATATATATATATATATATATATATATATATATATATATATATATATATATATATATGTATATATATATATATATATATATATATATATATATATATATATATATATATATATATATATATATATATATATATATAATGTTACTATCGCTCGAGAAATCAGCAAAAGATGAAAAAGTTAAAGACAACGTCATTATAATTTATAATTTTAACAATAATTTAAACAATATAAAAAATTAACTTTCGTATTATTCAATTAACGTCTTAAACAAATTTACTATTATAAGTAATTTTCACAGAAAACAACAGAAATCTTCTTTTTGGGATGATTATTAGTGCAATATGTTAAGTTCATCACAAGAAATATTTTGTTTCATAAATAACTTCATCAATATTAATTCTTAAAATACCCCATTTTCAAATGTTAATAATTATTCAGATTAAATATTTCCATCATTTTTTGTTGGAAGAAAATCAATTGATTTTCTAAAAATCTGGCTTGTATTTTAATTTACTTTTTTCTGCATCTGTGTATCTTATTTAATTTTTTATTTTTTATTTTTGTGAGAACGGAAAAAAATTAATTATTATGGGTCATCTTGGGTTATTAGGTTATCGTAAGAATTTTTCAATATTAAATTAGAATTTTATCATTGAGGAGCATATTACGCTCATTGAAATATTTAAAAAAACTTTTTAAAATCAATTAAAATAATATGAGAATCATTATTTCAAAATATTCTTGATCTATTCATTTACTTACTAAAGAAATTTTAGTTTTTAACAACTCTTAAAACAGCCAAAAATTTATATCGTATTTGTTTTAATAATAATTAAGAGAATTGATTTAAGAATTATGTATTACAATATATATATGTTGTTATTTGGAATATCAGAAAAGATATATTATAACATAACAATGCTTATTCCTTTGAAATAAGATCTTCAGTCTAACAAACCTCAGTCTAGCAAAATCCTTAATATTCATTTTGAATTTGTGTATTTTATGTGCTCCAAAGCTAATAAAATGAGCAAAAAAGCGTATATGATTCTTCTGAATCTTTCTTCATTACAATTTAAAAAGAAATAACGAGATGAATAATGAGCTCGCTCCCTCTGCATATGGAAGAATACATTTAAATGCAATTTATAATACATAAAATGAGAAGATTTTTGGTATAATTGGGCATTGTCTTTGTGAATACGACAGTCTTTTATTAAGTTTGGATTAAAATAAATCATACTTGGTAATAAAAATAATGAATGTAGCCTTGAAAAACACGTATATAATACAAATAAGTATTGTAATTAATTAAGGAATCTAAATAATATAATTAACAGAGTGTCTTTAAATCAAATATTCATTATCAGTTTAATTTTTTATTTTTTATTGCATTAAGCAATTTTCTTATCCTCAAACTCAATTCAATATTTTCGGAAATATTTTAGTGAAAATATTTTTGGGTAATTCAAGCATATTTTATACATCAACGAAAAATCCACTGTTTTATAGTAAAAAATAGACAAAAGCAATTCACAAAATATGACGGAAATAAAAAATGAGGGAATTCATAACAGTTTCTTACTGTTTTCTGCATTTGAATGCAAATCAAAAACTGTCACAAGAAATATATTTCCAAAAAGTATGCAAGATACGCCTATACTTTAAAAATAATATATCAAGGTATGAATTTCGCATAAGCCATTCGTTTTAATATTTAATACGCTTCTGTGTACATATCTCTTCATTCGGATCTAGCTTATTGAAAGGCGAAGAAATGCTTTTCCAATTTTGTACAAAATTTCTTTTCTTATAGCCAATGGATATTGTCTGTTTTCCCGCAGCTTTAAGAGAAATAAGGTAGAAGAAGAAATTTATTTTACTTCGAAAGGAAAAAAATTACTTTTTATATCGAATTCTCGCGTCTTTTTAAATATTATATTATTGCTGAAGGTGATATGTGCCTTATGAAATATTATGTTTTTATACATAAGCGAATATATTGTAAAACAAAGTTCTGAAATAATGTAAAATAGTTCAATATTTGGTACTTTACGTAAGTAATATAGGGAACAATGTGCAAAAGTGTAAATGAAATTGTTAGTTCATTAATAACATAAAAGTGCGTGTGTGTTCTAAAGTAAATGAAATAACATTCGTCATATTTCTAAATCACAGTAAATTTCATTACCATTGATTACACAGGAATGACAATAAACCTTTAATAGTATAAATTTCGTTTTTTTTTTAATTTTCATTTTATTGTAACTAATCTATACAATGAAAAAATATATTTCAAAATTTAAGTAACTGTGTGTGTGTGAAAAAGAATACTGGAGAATTAACAAGAATATAATTAATAAGAACACACACACACACACACACACACACACATATATATATATGTATATATATATATATATATATATATATATATATATATATATATATATATATATATATATATATATATATATATATATATATATATATATATATATATATATTTAATTTATTTTTAGATCAAATTTTAATTAAAAGTTAATTAAGCAAACTATTAAATAAAGACTAAGAAAAAAGATTCAAATGCTAGAAAATTTACAAATAATTCTTAAAGAAAGGAAAGATAATTATTCTTCAACTGGTATACAAAGTTTGATGAATTTTTATTAAAATTTTAATACTTTTATTAATGTTGATTTGGAATTTTTTTATTGTTAATATTATTGTGAAAAAGTATTGATTCTAAAATAGAAAGAAACTTATAATTATAAAACTTTCAAGTATAAACGTAAGTAATATATGGAGCATAATAACTGCATTGTAATTATATGCCGAAATTATCCTTAAAAAAATACAGGTATTCAAGATAACCTTTTCGATTCAAGCAGCAGCGCCATCTATAACAGCAACCTGCTACAAACTGTATAATTAGAGCATAAACGTTTACTGTTCCAAAAAGGATGTATCTCTCATTTTTATTTCACAAACATGTTAAACGTCAGAATATACATTCATCTTTTACTATTCTCCTACAAAGAAGAATATTTTGAGAACATGGATAGGAATGTGTTTGTAAGACAGGAAATTCTAATCGCTTATTGTAGCTCATGACAGCGCGCCAAGGATTTTTACGATTTTTAAAACTTTTTTCATAATCTTGGAGTAGAATTTCAAAAGTGTTTATCAGAAATATTCACCTAACATTCATAAAAATGAAAGGAAACAGATTACTTAAAAAATGAATGGAAGCTCTTAAAATATATTCCGATTAACAAAACTATCAAACTCTGTATATATTTTTATTCTATTTTTAAGGAATATTCTAACAGTTTTGATACTTCGTAATGGTCTGATGAAGGCTATTACAATGTTTCCTAATTATCCATCATATATTATTCCATACTGAAAACTGTCTTGCCAGTATGGAATAATATGTGATGTATTCATGAATTGTAGACCATAGTCACCTGTTATACGAGAAGAAAAACAAATCTTCAAAGCATTCCACATTAACAAGTGGACATACTGAAGTGAACTGTCTTGCCAGTATGGAAAAATATGTGATGTATTCATGAACTGTAGACCATAGTCACCTGTTATACGAGAAGATAAACAAACAAATCTTCAAAGCATTCCACATTGACAAGTAAGCATACTAAAGTGCAACAGTGAATACAGTATAGGTTGGGATTGAATCTGGAACCTATATTTTTTGTAAACATTCTTTTACTAAGATGTATCAATTGGCAGAGCAATGGCAGAATTAAATGGCTATTCAAAAGTGCCAAAAGTTTAATGAAGATGGGAAAAAAAATTCTAACAAAATTTAAACAACGTAGATTTTGTCATGCTTCCTTTGTTTATTACAAAGAAATGCTTTTTCTTAGCTCTTTTATAGATAATTAGAATCATTTAAAAATAATATCCTTTCAATAATCTGGATACAAGAAAGAACCTTTTCCATGTTGCCAAAACTTGGTTTGAAAAACTGCTTTCATTTTCTGACTTATTGAAAATTAAATTTCTGAATATTATGTTATTTAATACAATTCGATTGTTCAGTTGAAATGAAAAAGAACTAACACTGTAAAGTTATTAATACGTTGAAATGAAATAATTTCGTATTTATGCGCAAATATCATAGCAAAAATGCATGATAGGATACTAAGGATTATGCGAAATTACATTCAAAAACATATAAATAAACTTAGCAGTTTGCCTGCTCCAGTCAAGTCTCAAAACCCCAGCTTAAGCTGACACTATCTTCTCCAAACTGTTAAACAGCATGTTAAGTCACAAGTTAAGTTGTAATTTTTTTATTACAAAATAGAAACTTTACCAACCAGGGGTTTGGTGTAGAAGTGGATAACCCTTGATTTGCCAAAAAATTTGACAGTACATTTTTGCGATAAAGTTTTATATCTGGTAACCATGTTATATTTAGTGCTTTAAATAGCAGTTTTTTTAAGGTTGCCATTTCGTTATTCAAATTTTGACGCTAATTTTGGTTTAAAAAATCGACAAAAATTAATGGAGTACTCGTAAATCCCAAGCAGATCACAGCATAATTGAATGAAGTAAAAAGCTCTCCGCTTAAATATATTAAATAATTTGTATCACTTGCATAGGTTTCATCAGAACAAGACATAGAACTGTATAAATAAGCCTTGAAACTGTGATCTTTCTACTACGGAAGTGAAATATTTATAGCTATGCATGTATCATTTTACAATTTTTTGTTTTATATAAATCTTCATATTTGAGACTTGCATAAAAATGGATAAGGAATATTTAAAAATATTTTTAGGTATGTTTTTTGTGATAATCTTAATTACTTTTAAAAATTTCAAAAATTTAAATATATTTGTATAAATTATTATATAAGTGTATTGCTAATACATTTATCAGTTATACGGTTTCAAATTCATATAATCTAAATTTAAAAGAAAATATGAAAAAGAACTCTTTTAAATATAATTAATTTATCGATCTTATAAAAATTTTTACGCAATCTTACTTTTAAACATTATTGTATATTTTAACAGACTGTTGTCATATTTAAGATTATATTCCATATAATGTTAAAATAACATATTTTACCACATTTAATTGTAAAAGTTTACAAATACATACGTTAAAGGAAAAATTCATTTTTAATTTTTATTCAAATTATAACTTAATTTTTTTTAACTCATAAAAAATTATTAAGACACAGCTCTAAGATCATTGTGCAATTATTATTATGAAATATTCTGTTAAAAATAACGATTCTTTTCATGGCAGACTATTCTAAAATTGAATAAAACTTTCCTTAGCCCTGTTCCTTTACACAGTAATGACTTAAGGTACATTTTCTATGCAAAATGAATACGATTCAATTTGAATTCTTAAACAACGACATTCTTTATAATGTTTCTCCGGCGCTGAAGGTTGGGAAACGAACACCATCCCAGGGTACACGAATCGCTTCAATTCGCCAAAACTGCACCAGGACACTGTCAGTTTGTCTCTTAAAGCAGGGGACGTGCTTGCGAAGGGTAAACGGAAATTTGCATGTCTTGACCAACGCCTACCAGACGCGATAAACGACTGGAGCTTTATCACGCAGGCATGGCCCAGGTCGATAGTCTGCACACACTTTCCAGTAACTATTTCGCGGCCACAGGAAGCAATAAATCCCTGATTACTCCAGGAACTGCGCACGGAGAGGAATGTGTTCTTCGAATGGCGGCCTTTGGCGACCTAATAACCGAAGTTTTAGATTGTGCTATTAAGCGCGCAATCTCTCTGGTGGCATCGTTTAAATATGCCGTTTGGACACGCCACGATATGACACAAGTCGGCTTCCAAAATCGATGCAAATGGCCATATTACGTGGGTACGCACCTTCGTCCTTCGGAGGCGAAGGTTATAAAGTTTGGTGAAAGGATTTAGGTGCTCTTCATTTTGTTTTCTGTCTCTTGTTGCACTTATCGTTGAATGGAAACAGTTACATTTGGCGTGTTAAGTGTATAATTTATCATAAATCCTACATAATTGGATTAGACCATGAATATGCATAATGTAATACATAAAATTAAAATGCTTTAAAATTTGTATAAGAAATTAAGTATTTTGAAGTAGATAATGATCTATATATATCAAAATACTTGTTCGTTGATTAAATACATATAGAATAAATATAAATTTATAATTCTTAAATTTAAATAACGCAATTAAAGTCTAAGCATTCAAGAATAAAAAAGTGTATAAAATTAAAGAAAATTATAGCAAGGTATTAACATTCAGAATAATGGAAATCAGAAAAATTAAAATTCAAATATAAAATCTATATGTTTAAATTTAGAACAAAATTTACTAAAATATAAATATATAGATCTTTTCGAGATATGATATCAAACAAATATAGTTTGTATAAAATAATTATATCAGCTTTTAATATTTACCGTTTTTTTTAAATTTAACATAAATAAAAATTATATTTAACACTAAATTAATATTTTCAAAGATTAAATTTTAAATATTTTCAAAAAGTCATTATTCATTAAATTTTAAAGAAAATGTAATGAATTCTTATATTGTTGAATAATGTTTAAAAATAATATTTTTATTATATATTTAGAAAATACAAATGAGCTCTTCAAGAATTTAAAATAATACAATCAAATTGACGAAGTACATTTAAGTATTAATAATGCATAGGCACATATTAATTCAAAACAAAAACAAATCATTATTTTTCAGCTGAATTGTTATAATGTGTTTATTATGAACACGTTAAATAAGTCTTAAGGGCTTCATTATGGTTTACACTTTATTTCCCTATAAAATTAATTGCTCACAAAAATGCTGAAAATATTAAGTAATATTAAAAAACACTCATTTTTTAAAATTAAATTCTTGGTAATATTATTGCCTTAAGACTCATAGCACATATCATATTATTTATGCATATATGTCAAATGATTCAAGTTTTAATAAATAATAAATTCTTGTCTTCTGATATAAATAGAAATGTTTTTGTTGGCTTGATTAATTGGTTAAATGGTAAAGCTCAACTATTTTCTTAATCATATGTTAACATTCATATTCAATTACTTTTTATTTTTATGTTAATTTTAACACAAAAATAAAAAGTACACTAAAAAAACTTTTATGTGCAGTTATAGAATTTCAATTGAATTTTGTCTCACTACATTATTAAAAATATATTCTCCTCTTATTCTTGATAATTCAATACCCTTAATTTTAATAGCGACACGAAATTTACTTTGAAAATTTAGACACTTTAATTTATGTGAATATTCGTGGAATATATATAAATATAATATTTAAGAATTAAGTTTTTTCATGAAGACAGAAAAGAACACAAATTGTGTTTTAGTAAGAACCTCAAATCAATTTCTAGGAATCATAGAAAACTTCAAAAAATAATAAAATGATTAATTTATTTTCATTAAGTAACTACAGTTTTTTGACTATAACTACTATAAGTAACTACAGTATGAATGAATTCTATCTGCTGCTCGAATACCTTGCTGATAACATCAGCATATTTGTAATACATTTGAATTAACATTTCAATTTTGCGCTGAAACAATACATTTGGTTACAACACAATTTTGTTTAATTTTCAATAAATGCTATCAATTCAATTACCACTGAGATTTCCATCGCTAGAACATTAGTTTAAGAGTCAATGACTATAGACGTTGGACACAACGAGACTGATTTAGATTGAAATCTCACAAGGAATCAACAGAAGTACATTGAAATGGCTTAAAATCAAAATTAAATTGTGTTAGCGAAAGTCATTAACAAATAATTAGTTTCGTTCATCTGACAAAATTGAAACAGATTCAGTAAAATATGAAGCAATGCAAAAACTGAAATGGTTAATTAACAAACTGAGAAATCATATTAATGTATTTTAAATGCGTAACACAGCCAGATCGCATTGAAAAGTAAAATTATGACACTTTGATGTGTATTATTTTCTGAGCTGTAAAAAAATTCTTGCAGTTCGTTTTATGAAATATTCCACCACAAATATGTAATATAGTTAGATTGATACAATATTTCAACTTTCGGGGACTAGAAAAATTGCAGTATATCCTGAAGTAATCATTATTGGAAATATTAAATCATTCATTCTATAAATAATTGCGAACACAATGAGAATTTCAATCAAAATATCTTCCTAGGAAATCGTGTTGTTGTTTGTTTGCTGCTCATGACACTTGGACAAGCCAAGCTCGCTATACCGTTAGCTGTGCGAATTAAGTCAATAGAGAGCGTCTTTCGTTTGGATCACAGCACCACGAAGGTGAAAGTACGATTTTGCTGTTTTTAAGGTGCCTCGTCATTTTGAACCACGGTCAGATGACGAGGACGCACCTGAGCTGGCACCCTCCTCTCTACATCCACGTCACACCAGCGGAAGGACTTTGGACGTCACATATTAACGTGGACACGTCCCCAACCCACGGAGTTCCAGCAACCCAGTGAAGGAGAGTACACCGTGGTCACCCTCCCAACCACTGCCCGCGGCAAATGATGCTTCACTTTGCTGAGCTTACGGGAAGCGGCGTGAAGCTACTGAGCCACTGGAGCTCTAGGAAATCGTAATGAAGCTTAAAAACGAAACTAAAATTTCTCTAAGGAATTGATGAAATCTTAAAATAATAATAAGAAGAAGAAGGGTTGGTATTGTTATGACGAGTAATGATAAAACCTGAAAATTTTGGAAAATTAAAAATGCATTATTTCATATTCAAAAGTGCATCTTTTATATGTAAATTGCTTGCGTAAGTATTTTGTGTTACAATAAAAGAAGATTTTTGCTAAGTAGATTTGAAAAGTCTGGAATTATGAAGGAATAGGATGTAATGTTTGACTTCTTATTTAAAAGAAATAATTTAAGAGCCTGTCATATATTCTAGATATAAGCAACAACATGTAACTAAACAAAGTTGTATTTTTATAAAACAATTACAATAAATTAAAATATTTTAATGTATAAAGAAACACTAAAAAATAAATGAACAATTGTGTTAAAAATTAAATAAATGGTCATTTTAATGAACAGTATGTAGTATAATTATATTAAATAAATATTGATTTTAGTGTCAAATATATTAATAAAGTATTAATATTACTGAAAACAAAAAATATAAGAGGCGTTTATCTCTTTTTCTCTAGATATTGATTAAAATTTTATGTAAATGAATGCATTCAAAATGACAAAATATGTCAAAATAAAGCATGATAAATAAGATCATACAAAACAATAAAAATTGCTTTAAATAATTCATGTTTTTTAAACAACTTATTTTATAATTTTACAGATTTTCTTTTAAAAACTCATAAAAAATTCCGATTTGTATCTTAAAAGTAATATTTTTTAATTTAAAAAGCGCTTACATGTTTGACAACAATATATATTGGATAACTGTTCATTGTAAGTTTTTGATATTTCCATCTTATGACTAAGAACTCGTTGTAAGATTAAAATTCAAAGTATATGCTACTAACAAATTGCTTATAATAACATCATAATTTATGTTACTTTCTTGTACTGATTTAATTCATCATTTATTACATAAATCTCCTCAATAATTCGATTTTGTCTATTTCCTCTCATTTTAATACATAAATTGTGTGGAACTATTTTAAAATATCTATAAATGGTCCGTACTAACTTTTTTCTTAACTAACTTTTTAAGAAGCGATCCAGTATTTTCAGAGAATTTGTAATTTCTTAGTTACAGACAGGTTTACTACTTTATTTGTTACAATAATTTTATAATATATACACATACACACACAATATATATATATATATATATATATATATATATATATATATATATATATATATATATATATAGTAATATCAAATTATGTGTATGTGTATATTTCCCTTATATATGTGAAAAATAAGGTTTTTATTTATTTTTACAAATTTGTGTGTGAATAAAATTTTAATTTCGTCAATTTTATTAACAAAATTTTGGTACTTTCCCAAAGCAGTTGCATTAAAATAAAAAACATAGATTAGTAGAATCTGGAGAATTGCAGGCAATATACACGTACTTAAAATGTATTTGAATTCAAAAATCCTTAATAAAATCAGCGTAGAATTTACTCGCAGTTATTGATGTTAACAAAGGAGAAAGTTAAGAATTAAATGTGAATTGATTAAAAAATAAATTTTCAAGTAGCTATAGTGAAATAAATCCAAAATAGGCATATATTTCATTTTCCTATTTCACGCAATTATCTTTCAATAGCAGTTTAAAAAGTTAAGAATAAAATCCGTTGACGTGATACTGTTTTTCGCCTTATATAAGAAATAATTAAATATTAAGCAAGAAAAATAACGCATTTAGGGCAGTAAATAAAAATAACAGAATATTAAATACATGTTGTCAGGATAAAATACGAAAATATATATATTATGTAAGAAAAAACAAAATTAAATGAATTTTTTTAAAGAACATTGATAAATATACCGAAAAAGGTATAAAATTGTTAGACTTTTGAAGATTAATTAATTTGAAACTTTTCAGATCATAAATGTTTAAATTTAGTAAAAATAAAAATTTCAGACGAAAATATTAAAATTAAATAAAATAAATTTAATAATCTATTGTACGTTAGAAACATGCAAACTCGGTCATTGTAATATTAATTGAGGAATGAGAACATTCTGATTAATTACATCAAGGCAGCATTTTTTGTGTTCTTTGAAGAAAACGGAAAACTATATTGAGATTAAGTTCTAACTAAACATAGAAATAATTATATAATGATAAGAATTTTAGTTAATAACATTACTTCAATTATTTTAATTTAGAAATTATATATTAATAACTAATTACACAAAGCCGATAATTTAAATGAGCTTAAATTACAAATTATTTAATATATGTTATAAAATTCATCATATTTTCAGTTCCTATATAGAATTATGCATGATTTTGAAAGATGACATAGAACAATACATTTTTTGTATTAATTTTATATTTTATTAAATTTATAACAAAGTTGAAAGTATTCTTTTTATTAAAAACAATTCAATTAATCAACTTTTAGAAGTTGATTTTGTTATTTGATTTTTTTAAAAAAATTAATCACTGAAAAAAGTACTTAAATGTTCATTGAAAATGCATGTAGAAAAGGCATACTTCAATCTCCTAAAAATGGTGAAATATACTAAGGATTACTATTTTAAAACACGTACTTACAGACAATTTAATGAAACACTACATTGAAATAGCTTTAAAAACGAGAAAAAAAATCACCTTTTGAAGAATGTGAAATGTTTTCTAAAATGAGCAGTACCAGTATGCCACGTGAAATAAATAATTACCATATATGAACATTTCGGATTATGGCAGAGTTTATATAGGCAAAGTTTTCCAAGAAATCAGTTATTGCTTCGGACATAATCCAGCAATGATCATGTGATTACATGAAATCGGTGTACCCATAGTAAATGATTGCAATCATAACGTATCATGTGAAGAATACGTTATGATTCTTCACATGGAATCAACATTCCATGTGAAGAATGTGTAAAGTGCTCACAACATTTTTGAGTTTTTTGATTCTGTTAAATCATTTTGACACATCTGAAAATATATCATAATATATTTTAAAGCCAAATAATTAGAGTCTGAGAAAAACAGATTTGATGGTATTGTTGTACTATGCGCATGGTATATGTTGCTTCAACTACATTTGACTCGAAGACATACGGGTCTGCTTTTACAATAATTAATAATAGTAATGGACACTCAAATCACACCTATTGTGTTTTCTACAAAATTATACTTTTACTTTTAGCGACATGGTGAACATATTAGAGTTTATGAAAATGAAGAACTTAAAAGATTGCTAAACTCTTGTTGTATACTTCGCAATACTGATTCTGTGCTTGGTTTCTGATGATTTCTGGTTATAAATTATTCCATTCCTGAGTCAATATAATATTCCTTATTTATATATTGATAAACATTTAACTTTCAGCAGTGTGTTTAGAGATGTTCCTATGCACCAACAATACAAAGGTGCTACACGTCATCTTAAATTAAATATAGAATTTTGCTTTGAATACAGTTCTTGATAAGTAAAGCCTTAACAAAACTCTAAAAAGAAGGATGTGATCAAAAAGAATGGAGAACCATGCACCAAGTCTAAAGGTCTGTCTTAGCTTCTTTTCTTAGCATTCTGTTCTCAGATAAGCATAATGGAATGGCTTTCACACCTTCTAAGAGATTACTTTAGTGTCGATCTTTTCACCTTATGAGCACACTTTGAATCATTCTGCAGAGGAATGTCAATGATAGTAACATGAAACTAGTTTTCTATCTATATATTCGAGTTCCAGATGCCCTTCTCTTAAGATCAGCAATGGCTTGACGTGTGCTACGATTGAAAGGATCGCTACATTTTTCCTCATTGCGTTGCTGGAGATCCATTTGTGGTGGTGGGTGGTGGGACTAACCCCCATCTGGTCTAGTGGAACTAGACCAGATCCATGAGATCAAAGACAGCCAAAAAGTCCAAAAGCAGATGTGGACTATTCACAGCCTCCTGACGAGAAAACCCCCAAGCACTTCAAGATGTGTTGCGGGCAAAACGGAGCATTGTCGCACTTGGGGCATGTTGGGTATTTTCTTTCACCGTCCTCAAAGATCATACACTTCAAGTGGCCAGTAGAGAGTCGAAACAGTGTCGTCTGACGTACTCTGGAGCCCTTAAATGTTGTGGCGGTTCCAGGATGTCTTTGGAAGTACCAAGGATGAGCAGGAGGGTCAATCCAGGTTTTAGAAGTAAGTTGTTTAGTAATGGAAGAGATCTCTGATGGTGTTAGACTCACGGTAAAGGGGAAAATTTGACATCTTCTGTTGATCCGGAGACCTGGAGCACCTTGTTCTATGTTAGAACCTAAGGTAGAAATCTGACTTGGCTCCTATGCCTGCAGATCTTAGCTGAGCATATTGGAACGGCCTTCACGCCATGGGTGACCCAACCAGGAGATTACTCTCTCGACGTACTTCACCCGTTACGCCCAGGTACACCCCCTCGCCGGCTATAAGAGCACTCTTTGAGGCGGCCTGCAGGACTTGAGGGGGTCCATTTGTTGGAGACACGTTAATTTGTGACATCCATAGTCCTTCAAATGATGTGGCGTGGATATGGAGAGGAGGGTGACACTTCAAATGTAAGCTTGTCACTTGATCACGGTTCAAAATTACGATGTGATGGAAGAGTATCCCTTATTTAACAATCCGGAGCTCAGTTACACTGCTATATCTTGCTGATTCTTCTAATGATCAATGCACACATTGTAAATTATTGAAGAGAACAAGCGGAAATACAACATTTTTAGTACATTAAAGAAAATTTTGTCTAAGCATCGTGTATCATTCAGCAGTAATGTGTATTTATAAATTTCTTTTCATTTAATAACGTGTCGAGTAATAGTGATTTTTGCCAGATGCGATTTCAAAGCGTAACACTGATATTTTTGTCATCATTTATGTTACAAAAAGCTGCATTATCAAAAAATTAGCACTTAAAACTTAATATAAATTTGACATCAATTTTCCTTTAGGACACTGGATATTCAGTGGAATGTAGCGTATTAATTTAATAATATTATAATATTTTTAAATACCGGAAATAAAAAAAAGTATTATAGAAATTTATTTTTTCATGTAAAAGTTAAATGCATTAAAATTTTCTTATTCTTTAAGGATGTAAATAGTTATTAAATACATTATTATTTTCAATTAAATAATGCTACCGATCTAGATGCTTTATTCTACAAACCCACGTCATTAAATTTGAAGTCAAAATCAATTTTAAATATGTGCTTACATTCCCATAAATTGATTTAAAAAATCTCCAAGAGAAAATTTTTACAGTTCAGCATAAAAAATAAAGACATTTTTTTAAAAGCCGAAAGTTCATTTTAATTATACTTAAATGTTCTGTTTTTCTTGTTACTTCTTCTATCTCAATGGCTCTTAAGAAATCCTGTTTTTTACAACTTAAATTCCCTCTGATTTCAATTAGACTTTATTGCCCTTTTTCATTCCACGGCAGTAGCTTTTGTAGGTAAGTCATTTTCAAAGGAACATGGTACAAGGGGCGGAGCGAAAATCCAATCTGCCAAGAATTCCAAGCTCCCAAATCTCGGTGTGGAAAAAAGTAATTTCCCCCACCTTTTTTAATACGAGTTTCGTATATTTCTTCATCATTTCCGTCGCATGAAAATATCCACTCTATCCCTCGCCAATGTTTCACATGCATCTGTAAAATGAAATATAAAAAAGGAAGGGAAAGAAATTGAAATTCTAAAAGTAACAAAACAAAAAAATGCGTCATTTTTTGTCGCAAGACGGAATATATACCTTTCCAATAGGAAACTAATTTACTCTTATTTCCAACCGATTTTTATTCTGATTGAATTTGATGTCATCGCGTAAATGTGAAAGAGATTTTTTTCCCTTTCTCGGAATCTCCTAGAAACGTTATTCAAATAGCACTACAAGCTCATGGAAAGTCGTGTTCTGCCTGCACAACTACAAGAATCCCTATTTCTTAAAAGAAATTCCCTAACAAAGTTTGTTGCCACTGATAAGATGAAACTTTTTCATTTTCAGGTATGAAATTTCCAAGCTGATCGGAACTCGTAAAGTTCACTTTTTCATTTTATAGCATTTCTCGGCAAAGAATATTCTTTCTTTCTTTTTTTTTTTTCTCCAGAATTATTTCAAATTTTTTTTTTCATTTTTGAGCTAAAAATTTATAGCATTTGTATGGCAATAATAAGGATTATATTTTTTTTATTTTGTAACTATTCACAAGTTTGATTTCTTACAAACAATTTCATCTACGACAGATAACTTTTTCAATACCTCTTTTTTTTTATTCAATAGTCCATAGCTTTCTCTAAGTATGTTAAACTTTTTCTATAATAGGCTATGTACATCTTCTTTCGTAAAATCATGGAAAATGTTCCAAATTCGCGACTATTATTTAAATAATTTCTATGTATATATGTGTGTTTCATCACTTTTGCGCAAATATAATATTCCAACTTCAAAACGACTACTAAAAATGTAACTAATCCTCAAATTATATTAAAAGAAAGTAAAATAACATAATATTTTATGGAAAAACATGAAGCTAATTCAATTCCTGAAGTGATTTTTGCTTTAATTATGACTTTTTGCATAAATCATTAAAATTAAGAGTTTCTATAAATTTGAAAAATTTATATTTAAAATATTTTATATTTGTATTTATTTTTGGACATTATTCCTCAGAAAACTTTTTTTAATGCCCAGCTAATGCTAAATAAGCACCACAACTGTCAAAAGTGATGGCATTTTATACACGACGCATCTTCGGTTGGGTCGAGATTTTGACAACGATATAAACTATGATAAACTTTAATGTAAACATAGCATCATGTTATGATTTGACTTTAGCAGCACAATTCAAGAAATTTATTGTTTTCAATTCTTTAACTTTATGTGTTATTTATGCATTATACTCTAACTTTATGTGTTATTGGTGTGAATAATTAGTTGTATATTGAGGGAAGTGAAATGGCGGATGCTCTGGCGAGGCTTCCGTTAATTTAGCTCCTCTCACTTTCACGGAGATTCACTCCAGAGAAAAAATTAAGAGCGGGATGAGTTGGATTGTCCCTCTGGTACATGACTGGTACCAAAGTTCCCGTCCTGGAGGCTCCCTGACCAACGACTTAAGTCTTCAGGAACAAACTATTCTCACACGATTTCGAAGTGGACATCTTAAAACCCTAAAATTTTCTGAGGGTTCCCGAACCTTTGAAACCTGTACCAACTGCTTGTACCAAGGCCTGAACATATCCTTGAGTGCCTGGGGCTCTCCAGGCAGGACTTGGTGGACGACCCTCTTCTGGTTTTGGATTATTGTAGAGTGTACAATGTCATGAACCTGGTCTAGCACTGCTGACCTTTGGGGGCATGCAACAACAGCATAATTAGTTGTATATAGTTAAAACCAAACTCAGATTATTAAACTATTTTTTAAAAAACGGGGTGATACAAGCTAGTTTCGAATTTTTCGAATTGTAGTAACACAAAAAGTAGTAAAGGTAATAAGGGTGGCGTTTCGGAGAGGAGATCCTAAAGCTGTGTGACATCATGCGTGGGAGTCATGAGCACCGCGGAGGCCAAGTTTTCCGGGTGCCTCATTTCAATGAGAAATGATTCAGAGTATTCAGCGCATTCTCCTGACTTGGTGTGATGTGATTTCATTTCGTGGAGGTTTTTAAAGTCACGTGCCTATACTGACCGAACACAAACATTGTAAGATCTGAAAAAAAAAACATTTAAAGAGGGAGAGAGTGATGGGAACAGCAGAATCCGATTCATCTAATGTGTCGCTAATGGTTTGAGTCACTTGTCCAATATGATATTTAAAACTATATAAACTAAAAATTTGTAATATTTAATTTTTCATATTTAAAAATAAATAAAAAATATCTTTAATATTTTTTGTGTTATTGTAATACCAAATTAGGAAGTTATCTTGCCGCATCCTGTACATCGAGAGATTAAAAATCTTTAAAAATTTAATAAAAAAAATATTTATTCTTAAATTTGGACACTACAAAAAATAGCATTTAAAGGATATATTAAATTAATTAAGATAATCATCTTAATTAAAAAAACAAAAGTAGGTACAATTAGAATTAAACTAGTTTCAAAACTCACACAGCCAAATCTCACATTTAGTTTAGAAAATCTTTCGACAATCTCTAATTCATAAAATATGATTTTTTTTATTTGCTCATCCTTATATAAAGAATTATTTATGGGATGAAATACTAACTTTTTATTGGTAAAAAAAATTTGGATGATATTAGGTTATCAAAAAGTAATTTCGATTATTTATAAAGCTGTCTTTTTTTTCCTCAAATCGAAATTACTTTTTTGCTAATAAAATACAGAATATACTATAGCTTTGCCATAGGATACTAACGACGGGAATTAACCTTGTTATTCTGACTTATGTCAATATTGAAACTCATTTGTACAGGTGAGTAAATATTAAGAGTCACGTGTACATAGATAAGAATAACTCGATTTTAAGCAATAAAAGTCAGACATCACTGTGCAGAAGCTGAATAATCAGAATAACGTATTCAATTTATTGAAATATATTAAAAATTTCAATTCTATTGGGATTGAATCTCATAACAATAAAATTAAAATTCCAGAAATCAGTATTAAGAGGACTATATGTTTAATCGGTAAACAGTTTTCTTGACCGTACTGTATCTCCATTTACTTTCTTTCCACCTGAGATAGTATCACTTTATTACAGAAATATAAAAAAAATAGTTTCAAAAGATCTAGATTAGGAAAAACGCTCCAGTGATGGTATAATCGATATTCATACAACGAAAGCCACTTTCGACACCTCTGTCACCTAGAAGGTTTGGGGAGGATACACATCCATTCCCTCTGCTCCTCCCCTTCCATGGTCAACTTCAGTTGATGGATGGATGGCCAACGCCGCTTCACCCGACCCATTCGCAACTGACCAGGAGTAGACACGAATGAGACTTGATTGAAATACTTCAGGGTGTACCCACTTTTTCTTTCTTTCTGATAGATGTTTTTTCTTCTTCCTAACGAAAGGATAAATGTAAGAATCTTTTCCCCTGCCGTCGATAAAATATCGTAAATGTTTTCTTTCGTAAAGGCAAAATCTTTTAGAAAATGTTTGTTGGAAATAAAAATGAGAAAGGGGTTTGGAAATTCTGATTTCATTATAAGCGATATCATGGAGAATTCGGTATTTAGACGAACTTTGAACGAATTTGGGAATAACATTTTAAAAACATATTTAAAAAATATAAAAAGCAAATACACATGAAGAATTTAGTAATTTATTAATCTCAATATTTATGATCATAATATTTCTTGAAATAAAAATTAAAAATACGTTAAACTGAAAGTAAATTTTATATTGTTATCTTAACAATTTCAGAAAAGAAATATATATAAATATATATTAAATATATATATATATATATATATATATATATATATATATATATATATATATATATATATAACATCATAATTATAAATGATGAAATATAAAATGATAATAATTAAAAGGGAAAAATAATGTACTTAATCATACAAGCTCTCTCATCAGTTCATTTCCCTTCAAAAACTACATATCAATATAATATGAACTTTGTCACGTACATTACCACTAGAAATAAAGCAACGGTTTTTTTTTTCTTATTCATAATCATATCAGTAACCGATACTTGCATTTACGCATTAATTAATAGAATTTGGATGCATTGTTTATTAAAAATTTATGTGAAAAAGAAATAGAAAAATCACAATCGTTACAGCTTTACTCTGTTGTTTCCTCATTAAAACAGTATTTTTAGAAACATCTGCGTTGCAGCTTAATAATGAGTACTACAGAGAAATTGAATAGCGTTTTTTTATATCAATTTTTGTACTGCATAAAGCGATGAAAGAGGTTTTCATCACAAGGCTAAAACAAAGAGGTCACACTTTAAATTAATACTCAATTCTAGAATAATTAGATTTAATTAATGCTGCTAATTAATACAGAGGAAAGCGCATTGGTGCCTCAAGCTCGTCAATTTGAGTGGAAAAATTCCTGACGAGGTAAAAAAGATCCGCACTTGATGATGAAAGAACACGCGAATGATGCGTTGCAGAACAAAGCACAAGCCACTATGAATTTAAAATTTTTGCAAAGGAATAATTTTTTGTTCGCATTATCGCATCTCTGCTTACACGTGTTCCATGGCTTCAGGGAAAATTTTCAATTTAATCTTTAGAAGATATTTATATAATAAAAATACTTGAAAAGAGTTGAAAGTTCAAAGTCTGCTGTCTACTTATCAACATCTTATCATCTAATTAAACCAAGGAACTGCATTATCATATATATTAATTGATATAAATTTAAATACAGAATTTTAAGCTTTTCCAAATTAAGTTTGCATAGTATTTAACAATATTTCTATTTAACATTATGCAAATAGCTGAAGAACTTGAAATCATTATTTTATAAACATTTTGAATTCAAATTGTTTGCAAATATTCTAAACTACAATGAATTTAAAATATTTGCAGAGAAATCATTTTTGTTCCGATTACCGCATCTCTGCTTGCATATGTTATATTTCGTGAAGGATATTTTTTGATTTAATCTTTAGGAGATATTTACAGTAAACTTGAAAGGAATTGAAAATTCAAAGTCACCCCTGTCCATTTATCATCTTGTAAATCTATTTAATCAGCTGAACTGAAATAAAATGAACTAACTAATTATTGGTTCATTTTATCGCATTTACAGCTAACCCCCTCCCCCATATTATGGTACTGTTTTGACGCTTTTTTATATTACGAGATTTCATTTCCCTCGTATAATACATGTTTTCTCCAAATAACACGGAGCCCAAGATATATTTCTGTACTGAGAAACTTATAATGGTTTATACAGTTCACAATCAATTTCGTGTACTTTGAATATTGTGTCAATCATCTTCTTATAAAATTAAATTAAATAATTTTATTAAATTTATGTCTTTGGGATTATTTGATTTATTTGAAATCAACTGTTTTTAGTCACATAGAATATATCAGGAATGTGAGAGATGACGCTGTTTTTTGCTTAATGGAAAATAATGCATAAAAATTCGGTTAATATAATGAAGAAGGCGCATATTTAACTCAAAACATAGCTAACGAAAGAAGATAAGTATTCAACGCTTATAATTGAACGCAAATAGCTATAGGATATTTTCTATGTGCTGGAAACAAAATAAATACTTAATAACAACAAAAAATGTTATTCCTTAAGAAAAATACGAGTTGAAAGGCTTTCAGCTAAGAGTAAGAATTAGAAATTTTCTATATAAGTTTTTTGTACAATATGCATAATTATATTTACATCATTTTCTGTTCATTTACATGTTTAAAATTTTATTGCGTTTCTCTTATAAATCCATATTTTATTTTATACATACATACTATATATATATATATATATATATATATATATATATATATATATATATATATATATATATATATATATATATATATATATATATATTAAATTGAGTATTTTCATTTAATTATACCTCATAACTCTAAGTTATAACTGATAAATGAAACTGTGTATAAATATAAGCCATTGTATTGTTAATTATATTTTTCATTTGTATGACGTTTATATAGCTCTTGTAGCTCCTAACTTCACGCAGTTTCACGTTAAGATCAGCAAAGAGAAGCACCGTTTTATATGACATCAAACAAGTTTTAGTGGTTCTGTAGCTTGACGCCCTTCTAGTAAGATCAGCAGTGTGAAGATTGGTTTGACGCGAGCAGCGATTGAGAAGGTGACCACATTTCCTTCGCTGCGTTGCTGGAAATCCATTTATGTTGGGGACGAGATTACGTTAATCTGGGACGACGTCCTAAGTCCTCATGCAGGTGTGGCATGGACATGGAGAGGAGGATGTGCCACTTCAAGTACACCTGATCGCAGTTCAAAATCACAAGGCGCTTAGTGGTGGACAAGTATCCCAAATCTGTTCAACTTCAACGTACAGTCTAGGGCTCATCGCTCACTATGTATAAATGCATTGCGTTTATATATAAAATATATTTTAATTTGAAATTTAGTAATAAACTTGTAATGTATCTTTTTATGAAAACAACTTTTTATGAGTCACTTAATTTTATTTTAAAACCATCGTCATTAATGTGGAAATGTAAAAAAAAAATATTTTTTACACATATCATTGTACATTTAACAATACTTACTCTTTTGTACTTATTTCAAGAATAATATAAATTCAGAATCAGGAAAACTATAGTTTTCCTGATTCTATTGATATAGATTATAAGTTGCCCTCTTGGTTTTTGTTTTCAGGTAGGATTTTTAAAAAGAATAAGGCATATCTTTCCCCATAATATTCATAAATCAATAAAAAAGCTTCAATCTAATACATATTAATGTTTTCGGGAGAAATTTAAATTTAAATTTTTTAACCAATTTTTAATATGATATAACAAAACAAATGATTTAATATATATATATATATATTTTAAAAATGCAAATCACTTATTAATTAGTTAAAATTCAGATGTAAAATATGTGACAGAATTTATTAATGCCTATAAAACTATTATATAATTCGAACAATAAACCATAGTTAAAAGTTGTAGGAAATATTGAATCATTATTTCTCTCTGCATAAAAATTTTAGCTTTTCTTTTGGTTACTTTAAATATATATCTATACAGATAATTTTCTGAAATATATTATAAATATATATATTTAAGCTTTTCTTATTAAAATAAATAAAAACATTACAAAACATTACTCCCAAAGCGCTCTCTTTGTCTATTAAGATAGTATGCTTACATGATTTCAGAAGTTACTGAAGACAATTATTTTATCATTACGAAATAATTAAATTAACATGAATTAAAAACAAAAATTAATTATATTTCATTTAGCAAATTATATTTTTAAGTGATGAGTAATTAATGGAAATATTTCCTTTATTAAAGCCAAATCTAATAATTGGGAATAACATAATTTGTTCGAAATTTATTTTTATTATATTATAGGTAATTAGTAATAGGTACATATTTGCTAGTATGAAGGTTATTTACAATGCCGTTCTTTTATTCCATTTTTACAAAATAACTGTGGCGAAACAAGTAAATAAGTTTTTAAAGAAATTAAGATTTATTTATTGAAATAAGACTGCTACATTTCAAGGAAAACTATGAGTCATTATTAAACAAAAGTACTTTTGTTTCAATTAAGATTATTTAACAATCATTAAAGAACAAAGATTGTTTTGTGTAAATGAACTTATGAACAATGACAGATACAACAAAAGTCCTTCCTTACAAATTACCAACATAGCGCAAAAGTTATTCATTTAAATAAATCACACACGAAAGCAGCAAAAATAAACTTTGAAACCAAATAATTAAGGCAATAATAAAACATACTCAATCACGTAATTTGAAATTACAAGTATTAAGTTTCGCAAGATTACACAAAAATAAAGGAAGTAAATGCTCAAATTTTCAGTTAGTGAAAAGGATTAAATAAATTTTTTTCACGTAATTAGAATTATAAAAACTCACAGTAATATTTTTAATTTGCATACATTATAATTTTTAGAAATTTATTGGATTATTTAAAAAGATTTTATTTTGAAAAATAATCATCAATATTTATATTCTTTCCTTGGATTTTATCTAATGGATTCACTGCTAAATAAAGTAATGAGTTATGTCGCTTTGAGTATTAAAATATTTTCAATGCAAAGTCTAACATGCTTAGAAAATATCGTTTATTTTATGTATATGGAAGCAACAAGCTATTGGAAATATTTAATTCACTTTTCTAATTTCATTTTATAGGAAAAATGAGCTCTATACATAAAATAAAATGTGAGATATTTCATATTACTTTGGATGAATTAATGTCGAATATTAATTCCGATAAAGTAATTCCATATTACCACATCAGAGGAAAAACGAATCATCCCATCATTGCTCCTGTAGAATTGAGTGCATAATGCAGACGAATTAAAGCAAATTTCTCTCTTTTTTAATTAAAATACGTGATTTTCAGTTGTGCATATATTTTGATATTACGTAGATTGGTTAATTGGTTGGGTTTTGTGGTGCAAGATGCAATAAGGACAAGCTGAGCCAAAATTTAAATTAATATCTCGTAGGGACAACCTAACAATCCAAAAATGTTAAGAAGCACTACAATGTGTACTGTTTAAATTACCTTCAGGGAAAACTTTTCTCAGATAATGGACCATGTTTGCAAAGGTTGGAAACCTAGAAAATTTCAAGCATCCTGTCCCACGTGCTTAGCGAAGGAAGGAGTACAAAATCCATGTGCGTTATTCAATACCGCATATACTGCATTATTTCACTGAAATCAAGAAATTAATTTAAGTTATATATTTTCTACTTCTTTTTACCGATTCTGCTAACTAAAACATTAGACAAAGTTTCATGTTCTCTGGTGGTTAAGTGACGACAACTGAACATTCACCCTTTTCTCCACCTCTCCATGACAGAAACTTCATTGAGTCTTTCAGCAAAATGGGAACTTCATGGCTTACGTTACCGATATTTGTCAGCTTGTATTCATGAAATTCACTAGAAAATAGTAACGAAAGTTTCTAACAATCATACGGAATTTAGAATTGTTCGATGTCACTCATTAATTCCTCAACTAGATTCCTCAACTAAAGCTCAAATGAGAAACAACAGATGCCTGCATAAGCACAGTAAATATTATGACATATGCAGGAGAAAAAACTGTCGAAACATCAATTAAAACCTTGTTGGGCGCTGATCGTTGATGATGGATCACAAATAAGAAAATATTGTTTACAGCACTGTCTTGTTTTCACTCTGTTATTTCAAAACATAAGGATGCATACCAAATGTAAGACAATGTGTGGCTTCATATTACAGTACTAACCAGATCTTTCTAGGCATAAAAATGTTTGCTACCGTCTCCAGAATGCTCTCCCGATATATTATCAATTGAAAACATTTGCTTAGTGGTTGCTGAATGTATATTACCCTAACCTTTGCTAGTAACTGCTACCAAAAATTGTTTCATAGAGTTGGGGAGTTACTTAAACTAATTTTTCCATATATAATATACAATTTCTGATAAAGATGACCATGAGGATAAGTGCTGTTATACCTAGTAGTGGTGACTGCACAGGATACTGATTGTGTCATAGCGTTGGAGTCACATAAATTAATTTTCCCATTCATAATATACAATTTCTGATAAACATGACCGTGAGGATAAGTGCTGTTATACCTAGTAGTGGTGACTGCACAGGATATTGATTGTGTCATAGCGTTGGAGTCACATAAATTAATTTTCCCATTCATAATATACAATTTCTGATAAACATGACCATGAGGATAAGTGCTGTTATACCTAGTAGTGGTGACTGCACAGGATATTGATTGTGTCATAGCGTTGGAGTTACATAAGCTAATTTTCCCATTCATAATATACAATTTCTGATAACCATGACCATGAGGATAGGTTCTGTTATACCTAGTAGTGGTGACTGCACAGGATACTGATTGTGTCATAGCGTTGGAGTTACATGAACTAATTTTCCCATGGATGATATACAATTTCTGATATTCACATGACCATGAGGATAAGTGCTGTTATACCTAGTAGTGGTGACTGCACTGCATACTGATTTTGCAAAAAATTTTCCTGCACTTTTCTTGAAGAAATATTTTATACTTTGCTGCATACTTTTAATAAATATCATTCCACCATTTTTGTTCCCTTCCGATGCAGTAGCTTTTAATGGTGACACATTAAAATTGGATTTTTACATTATAAGGGTTTATAATAGTGAGGCAAAACAAAAACAGATATTTGCCAAGATCTTCTGAAATATTTCATGACATGGTTTTAATAATCATGATATATAATATAAGAAAACAAATCTATTTTAATACATTTATAATCAAACTCTTAAAATTGAGTTAGTAAAAAATAAAATATTATATAAAAAAATTCAAATAAATGGCTGGCAAAATATATATATATATATATATATATATATATATATATATATATATATATATATATATATATATATATATATATATATATATATATATATATATATATATATATATATATATATATATATATATATATATATATTGAATAAAAAAATTTTCTACTTTAAGCAAGACATAAAAAAGCTTAAGCCTACAATACATGTCTGTCTGAGCAAATGGAACTAAAAATAGAAATTAACAATGTCCTAAATTCAAAGATTAATACAAAAGAATACAAATAAGGTATTAACTTGCTTACTCGAACAGATTAACGACAATTAGCTACGTGTACCAGAATATCGCACAAAAGCTTATTTTCTAAATCTTAATGGAACGGATTACATGCATAAATGTATACTTAAGTGCATTCACCGATTCAGAAAACCAATTAACTACTAGGGTGACTTTTTAAGATATGAGTGTAATGAGAGGGATTTGAAACACCTGCTTAATCCTCAATGTAAGCATAACTTTTTTCAAAAGAACACATTCTAGCTTAAAGTAGTATAACAATTTTCCCTTAAAAGAATTATTGATTAATCGGGTATATTAGTAGAGTAGAATTATCATCTTTGACTAGATTGTTTGAAAGGAAACAAAAAATTTCTTTGTAAATCTTCTAATGTCTTAATTAAAATATTGTAATGGCAATACATAATGCTAATTATGAACTGATGTAACTTATTTTGAAATAATTAAAACTAGGAATAAATATTTTTTAAATTAATGATGGCTTTATTAATTTAAAAATGTATATTTACTCCTTTTAAATTATTGCTTGCAAGTTAAAAAAAATACAACCATCTAAATATTCTAAATTTATAAATACAATTTAATCTCCAAAAGTTGCATGGCATGAAATAGTTATTTTTGTGCATTGAAATTTACTAAATGTTCAAACTAGTAAAAGATGTAATTTAATAAATTGTATTTTATAGTCAAAAATCTACCCTGAATGTTACGTCCCACAAGAAATTTTTATTTTCATTGTGAAGAATAAAGTAGAAGTTGATTAATTTAATGAACTGGGAATAAATGGCCGATAGTTTTGCTATATAATTCTTAAGAAACCTTCCATCGCTTATATAGTTAATCTTTGGTGTCTTTCAAAAATTGGGAATAGTTAGTTGTCATAATATGCGTTAAATATTTAGGCGTCTGAAAATAAAACAAAGAGTATGTCCAAAATCATCATAACTGTAAATAATGGAAATAATCCCATTTATATGCTTGCAAAATTAACACTTTTTCAAAAGTGTTAATACACAGAATCTAGCAATAAATGTGGATAATATGCAACCATTTTATTTCTGTTTTGCTTCGTTTGAGAAACGCATAGAGCAAAAAAGATGCATAACACAAAATTTTGCATCAAATTTATTGTTATCAGTAAACCCTAACTCTCGCTAGATAATAATTAGATATAGTAATATAAAATATTTGCAGATATACATAATAAACGCATATCACTTTAATATAATTTTCAATACGAGAAAATATTACTAGGACATTGCAATTTTCATATACATAATTCTCACCAAATACTTTTAGATTATCGAGAGTAAATTGTGATTAACATTTGTTCTAAAAAAGCAAACAGGTAACGACTTAAAGAATGTTTGATGAATCTAAGTGAATTAAACGACAAAATGACAAATACGCTAAATAAATATTTGTTCTATGAATTTAACTAAGGATAAAATTGCTTCTTCGAGAGAATTTGCCTAATCTATAAATATTTTGATAGTTAAGCTTCCATGTGTATCAGAATTATGTAAATGAAATAAAATTATTTGCAATAAAAAATAAACAAAACATTTACTGTTGACGCATATTAAGAAATGTTAATGTTTAACCTAACGCTTATTAAGTAACGTTTTATTATGCTAAGTCGTGTCATTATTTGTGATGCCATGTTTTATTAAATTGTTATCAATAACAGAAACATCAGGCATTTATACGCCATATATTTAGATATTTATTGGCCAATGAATCCCAATTTTATGTTATAAAAATTTAGTTCAAAGTCACTTCACTCATACATATACATATATATACACATACAAACATACATATATATATATATATATATATATATATATATATATATATATATATATATATATATATATATATATATATATATATATATACTATTACAAAATATAAACGAGCTTTTTCTTGTGCTAAATATTTTAATATGTTTGGGTAGTTATTTATAGACGTTTTAATAATAGGCAAAGTTAAGAACAATGAAATTTCCGTTTTTGAATAATATACATTTCATTTTTTTAAACTACAAAGTATGTAAAATGACTTTTGTATTTCAGAAAATTTTGAATTGAAAATTGCTAAGAAAGATATTTGACAATTAGTACTAAAAACAATTTTTAAGTATCTTTGAATCCTCAATTAAATTTACAAATAAATAATTTTTGTCACAAATGACGGTCCTAAAATTTTTCACAGTTTTATATTATAGAAGCATTTTTTTACTTACATTAAATCCATAATTATAAATTATACAGGAATCAAATATTTTTAATTTTATTTTTTTATGTATAGAATAAGATAGAACTTCACGCTAAGGGAGGGGGAAAATTGGTATACAAAACAAAGTTAGAAATTTCATGACGTTAGACAGCATGAATAGAAACACTTTTCGCTTTTAATAAATAAAATACAAGAGGAACAGGGACAAGAATATTTGTAAAACAATTTACTACACATAACATTGATACACGCGTGGTATCTACGAGACATGAATTGATGAATCACATACTATGACATGATTGTAACTCATAAATCTATACCATTAAGTCCATTGTTTGTTAATCAATGCTCTTCTTAACACTCAAAAGAAAATCAAACATCTAAATGCATTTGCGTTAAAAAAATTTTACATTTTAAATATCAGAGAGAAAAAAACGTGTTTGAATCATAAATAAAAACTAATGCGACTGTTGGGTTAAGACAATGTGAATTTCATAAAATAAATATTAATTTATACTTAAAAAATAAATTACAAAAATTTATGACTCTAGGAAAACTGAGACTAGCTAATATTTATGTTCAAAAAAGTATGAAATATTTTGTGATTTTTAAGAGTTGTTTAAAATTTAACTTAAACCATAGATTATTCAAGGAGAAATGGTTGAAGTTTGGCAAGAATATATATTTTAAATATCAATGCATTTACAATTACTTTCTAAAATTCAAAAAAAATATTATTGGATAAAATTGTTTTATATACATGAATCAAATTCTTTTCATTTACATGATTCATTGCGTAATATTAACACTACATAGAATGCAATAGAATATTTTTTAAATGCATAGAATTCTGAGATAACAGGTTAAAGAATCCTGTTATTTAATTCTCGTTTCTAAAAGATGTATTAACTGGTTTCATAGACATATGTTTGAACTACAAAAGTTCAAAAATTAATTGCATGATTGTTCTTTGTAAATTATAATCTTTGAATACTTTGAGAGAAATAATTATAGTCTTGAGAAAACATGACTCATTTTCTAGTTGCTCACGATCGTTAACTTCGATGACCACAACAAGGCGATTTCCTTGGCTTAAGTTTCAGTGCCACAATTACGTCGAGAGAGCAACAGCTTTGAATATAATTTTAAGAAAATACCACAAGTACTATTTTACGCTAAGAGAGAAGGTGAGGTGATGGCAAGGGTCATAACATATGATGAGAAAATAACGATGAACATATGTGTGAGCGGGAAAATTCATTCAAAGTCAAAATTTAATATAAAGTAAAATTTTAGAAATCATTATTTTAATAATGATTTACGTTAAAACAATTCAATAAATTCCGAATTTACAAGATTAATTACGCAATATGAAAATTTTAATTTATGCAATGCCAATTATTAAAAACGAAAGTTTAATTTCGAATCTAATTTGTTTATATATTGAATTTTTCTTTTTTTTTTTATAAGCAATTTTTTTTATAAAACAGTTATTTAAAGAGGCGTATTAATTTGTGCTGAAAAGTTGAATATTAAAAAGGGCTTATATTCATGGGAAATTATAGCAATTGTAAATTAATAAATTCTTATAAAAACAAATTATTTTATCTGATCGCAAGAAAAATTTCCTGATCACATCTCAAAGAAAAATAGATTCAAGACATAAATAAGAAATGTCTATCGATTCCCAGGCGAAGAAGATAAAAAAATTAAAGCTTCTGGAAAGAAAAGCTCACAGAAGAGCAAGAAAATGGTGATAAATAAGAAGGGGTGAACAATATTTTTACATTCTACCCGACCTATCGCCACTCAAAGTGTCAAGTGGGAACAAGGGAGAACTTTGTAAGTTCTTCCAAAAACTCCTGTACTACCAATCAAATTTCGCTGAGGAAGGCAGCAATTTTTCATCCGGGTTCAGACAAGATTCCGGAGAGGTCCACAAGAGGCAGAAAAGATATCGCTAATAGAGAAGAGTAAAAAGGTGGCTTCGAAACAATGGGTCTCTCTGAAATCGACCCGGAATCCAATTACGTGAAAGCGCCATCTAGTGGACAAGTGCAAAAGAAAGACGATGCGAATTCTGGTGAGTAGGGCAGAGGGGGTAGAGGTGATCCCATTCCTATAATAGAATCATTAAAACGTAACGGATAAAGATCTGAAGGCACCCAACCTATACTTTATTATTACTTTATGAGATGAGTAAGCTGACTGCAAAAAAAAGAAAGAAAAATCTGCGACTTTTTCTGCGTCGGTTTTTCGCATTTTCTTTCCTCTCTACTCTTTTTTTCGTAGATTTTCCGTTATCTTATTGAAAGGTATTACGGTAATGGACAACGGAATGAGACTGAAGAAAGAAAGGGCTCTGTGTGATCGGTTATAAATGGCGGAGCTATTGAGAATCAGCAGCTTTGTCATTTCGAAGCCGATGATCCGGGATAGATAAAACTCCAGCTTTACTAACGTATGCTACGAAAATTAATTAGTTTTAGAATTTTCCGTTTCCAACGCAATAATGAGAAGAAATAAACATTGATAACATCTATTGTTTTCTGAAAAATAAAAACGTTTTTATCGTTTATAGTAATTAAATACTAAAGATATAATTTTTAAACTGTCAATAAATAGCTTTAGTCTTCTAATCTAAATGATTTTCTGCTACAGAAATGCAAAAAAATTCTGTTATGATGAAATTTTAGCACAATCACGTAAGTGTCTGAGCTTAGAATTTTTAGGAAGAAAACGTAAAAAGAGGTATTAAAAATTAAAATCAGTTCCATCAATGTCTCAATTACTAGATACAAGTATAAAAAATATATTTCACACACACCAATTTCATTCTAGAAATAGTTAATTTCAATAGCAAAAGTATACTTAATGCAAGAAAAAATTTTCAGGATATTTCTAATGATAGATAATGATTTGTAAGCATTAACTACATTTAAAATCGAGTGTGTGACGAGTTTAATATTATAATTTCAAATTGGAAACAAATCTTCTTCAATACCCCCATATAACATCAAAAATCCTAAATATATATATATATACATATATATATATATATATATATATATATATATATATATATATATATATATATATATATATATATATATATATATATATATATATATATATATATATTTATAAATTTCGTGTCACGATGTATGTTTCCGATAAACTCCGAAACTACTGAACGGATTTTAATAAAATTTTGTAACCATTTATAATATAGTCCAACTTAAAAGATAGAATAGTTTTTATCTCTTAATTATTATTCTCAATATTTATTATACGACATTAATGTTTATTTATTGTTTAGTTCTGTAAGTTCCTAATAGATGGCGGTTTAGCATCTAAGTTGCACAGGTATTCGGCAGATGGCGACGTGTTTATTTTTCTAGATTATACATCTTCGAGAAAATTAACGTGCACGCGCAATCGCGTGGTTAAATATAGAATTTACGTATATTTTTATTATTATATTTTCATGATGTACATATATTTTCATGATGTATAATCATACTATAACAATTTTTTGTGAATCACTTTCATAATTATACTTTGTATTGTGTTATTATTGTGTGTGTTCAGTTTGATTATTTTTAATATTATAAATAGTAAAATAAAATTTTATTTATTGCTGTTTTTCTCTACTAATTTTGATACCACTTCCAAAACATGTAAGTATTTCTTGACAGCCTTTTATTTTTTTATTTTTATTTTATAATTTAATAATTATTAATTTATTCAGAAGAACATTTTGATCTAATTTATTTATTCAAATGATAAATTCTTTTAATTTTTTTTATTTCAGTATAATACCGCGGAAAATATTTTTAGTTTTAATAATTAAAAATTGAAAAAATAATAGTTCGATGTCAATGTTATCTACCTCATTTATAACAATTTATTTTTAGATGTTTTTTCATTTATATAGTATATTTTATAAGTAAGTCACTGATTACTAACTATAATCTAATATAAGATGAATAAAATGTAGATTCAGAAAGTATATGTTGATTTGTGCTTAATTTCAAAATTTCGGTACTTTACCTATTACTTTTAAATTTTTGCGAAACTTTTTATTTTTAATCTCATATGAATGAACCTATTTTAAATTTTTTTAGAAAATATTAATTTGATTGTACCCAAGAATTAGTAAAAAATTGATTCAATGTATTATAAATACTCAGCCACTGCAACGCGTGGCTGGGTCAGCTTGTATATATATATATATATATATATATATATATATATATATATATATATATATATATATATATATATATATATATATATATATATATATATATATATATATATGACAATTTAAGTACTAATTATTACAATAAGTATACATACTAACAACAATTGAGTTGCTAGAATATTTGGAGCATTGTGACGTTACTAAATTCATTTATTTAACTATTCAGTTATACCTCTGAGGAACTTCATAGGTAAACCAATTTGTTGAAATGTCCATTGAATTTTGAAATGTAAAAAGTAATAATAATAGTATAGAGAATAAAGAAGAGTTACTTACAGCATCGATATTCGAAACTAACTCTCATTTAGTTAAGTACTTAATTCAAGTTAAGAAAAGTATTTCGTGCGCGTACATAGCGTAGTATCACAATTATTTTCTAATAAATATATATTTACAATAATATATTTGAAACGTAAAGTATGTAATTTATGTAAAATATATTACATAAATTGACTTTTAACATTGGCATCAAAAAATTTAAATGTGTCATATTTGGAAACTTAGAGATTTTTGCGAATATAAATCAAACATATTTTTACAAGCCAGCATTGTCAAATGAATTTTTCAGAATTAAAAAAATCTATCATTCTTATTTTATTCCAGGTGATTTTACTTATGATATAGATATTAAATTTAAAAAAAATTACTTAGAGTCTTATAATGCTTTTATAATTAATATTTATAGAGGAAGGTATATAACTTATAATTTGTTCCCTTTTTCTCATACATTATAAGTAAAAATTAATGGGGAATAATATTTTATTGTTGACGTTAGATGACTATCAACTTTTAAAAAATGAAGCTAACTGTTTTTATCTTCCTACAATTACCAATAAAATCGCAATTGCATTTTTGTCAATTTATATGGATCATAAAAATGATATAAATAATATAATTTCTTTGAATGGAAGCATTTCATACATATCAAAAGAAGAAAAAACTCCATAATAACAATATCTCATAAAAATCAGTAATTGCTGGTGAAATATAGGCTCACACTTATAAATACAAATAACACAATACTATCACAAACAGATTCTACATAGAGGCTTTGCAGTAAATGATGGCCAACCGCTAAGAGGCAAATTGTAATAATTCAGCTGCAAACAGAACGGCCTGCCACAGAACGATGACGATTCCGATATCAAAGCAGTAGATACCAAAGAGCGATAAAGGGAGTGGTTTATGAGACTTGATTGGATGAGCCTTTGCTCGAGTGGAATCCGATGGGCAGGCAGGTGGCCGACTGTGAGGAGAAATGATCTTCCGATCCGCCGTCTGTTGTTTAAGCACGGGTAGTGTAATGATATGGAGAGAGCTTTCCGGAATAATCACGATCTAGAACTTAAAGCGTTTCACTTCAAGAGTCTTCTTTCTCTATATCTAAATTATCCGGATGGAAATTTAGAGTATTTGAAAATGATTTATTGAGAGGCATTATCATGTTGTCAGCTACATATGCATATTTTTGTCTTTTTTCAATATGTTTTGTCAAATAAGAGAACTAATTAAATATTTGTACATGAAATTTAAAGTAACCTATTTAAAAGAAGGAAAATTTATTCAAGTAAATTTGTTTTTAGTGTATTTTACGTAATATTTTATTTAGAAGTTTATGGAAAATTCTTTATTTTGTAAGAATAAATTCAGAAAAAAAGTTGGAGAAATAAAATTATATAAAATAAACACAGCAAACAATTTACTATGTGTAATTATGAAGATTTTTTTTCTTAAGCATAGAAAGAAATTTAGAAATTTTCTCCAATTGATAAAAGCCAGAAATTTATACTAAATTGTGCATAGATATTGAGAATCGCTGTTACGTAAATAGGGGGATCATTAAAACACTTTTCTCAATATTTCCATTTCATTTCCGTTAAATTCGAAATTGTTTCAGTTGGTGATTGGTTATTACTTATTAGTATCAACAAAAGTTTTTAGCTATCACATAACAAAAGTCGCTATTTTCCTCCGTCATAATAACCACACAAATGGACAGAATAATCGATCATAACAAACGTGTATGTACCATACACCTTATAAATTCGTGAAAATAAGGAGTTCGTTTATTTCAGAAAATATTTTCTCCCAAGGAATGAGTTTTTAAAAAACAAAAAGCATACAATTTGGGGTCAAACATTTTACGTAATTAGTTTGTCAAAATCAATATGGAGAGTTTTTAACTTCATTTATACAAGTAATTAAATACTTACAGACGTATAAAAATTCTATAATATGGAAGTATTGCCAATTATTAATATTGCATCCCATAAAACTCGCACTGTCAATTTTCTTACAAGTTGCTCGCAAGAAACTTGACTATTGAGACAAATATCGAAGTTTATTTTATTTTCTCTTTGAAAAAATCACCTAAATTAGAAAGCTAAATATTTAACAATCCTTATTCAAATATATAAATACTTTCAATTTTTATGAAATTTTCCAGTAATTTCCTAAGCAAACTCTTTCCTAGTAAACTTTTGTGATATTTCCAAATCGAAATCAAATAAAAAGCAAGGCGATTCAAAAATAGATTTAATTTTAAGAATATTGTAATCAAATTTATTATTTAAATATTCATTGCAACATTTCATTTTATTCTAATTTTTGAATCTCATAATCATAAAAAAATCACAACTAACGCATCTTTTTAATACTGAGATTCAACTTTGATGTCTTTTTAGGAATCAATTTTCGATTCATATTATGAGAATAACAATTTAAATGATATCTGTTATGATTAGATAATACGTTCTTTTTTTATGTAATAAGAACTTCTTTTATATTTAATAGAGAATAAGTTATAATTTTTATGATGAATGACGAATTATTGTGGATAATAACCCCTTTTAATTCAACATATTATGGAAATTTAATGTAGATGGGAGCTAAATTGAACTTTTAACGAAAGTAAATGTGTATTCCGGAAGTTGTAATGAAGAAAGTTAATACGGTAAAACAAAATAATATTGTAAAATACAATGGCATTGGTTACAAAGCATAAAATGTTATATTATTAAGATAAAAAGAGCTTATAGTTGCATATAAATTTACATTATAAATAAATACAAGCCAGTGAAAAGTTTAATCCAGTGGAGTGGATGATCGGTTAACGTTACAAGACTATGTTCGCTATCCGAGTTGTTGGTACATGGATTTACAGTAGATTTTTTTTGTGTAATTCGTCCAAGTGACCCTAATTTAAAAATGGAAGTATAATGTCCTAGTAAGTTCATTAAAAAATAATACATACATATAGTTTTGCATATTAATCAGTCCTTTTCACTTTCTGTTTATGAGGCATTAAAAAACATGTCCAACGTCAATTGCTTTTCTCTCTTTTAAAACTTTCCGGAAGTGATTAATAGCATTGTTGTTGTAAATATCCCTAACCTTACTGATATCAGCCTGGTTTGGGTGCCATTATACGACCATTAATCCTCCAACATTTTCAGCGAATAAACGAGTTGGGGGAGCTGAAAAAATGAAATCAGTTTCGGTTTTGAATGAAAACAAAGCCGGAACTGTTGGTCTACTTTAGCCTATAAACATTCTATTGGAAAACATTTTTTAGTAGGGAACTTTAGAGTTTGATAAACACAAGAAACATAATTTAATAGTAATGAAAAACGATATGTCACGATGTTGGGTTTGGCAACCCTGCACATCAAGCTCCGAGAGACGAGAAGTGTTCGTTAGAGTTCTTTTTAGTTCCTTTAACCGAAAATGTGTTCGTTGTTCGAACACAAAAATCTTTCTTGAAAGTATTCGTTGCCTGATTTGTTCGCAGTCCAAATTATTCGTTAACCGATCACCCACTGTACGGGAAAAAGCTACGACATAAATTTAAGAAATAAAACAAAATAAATTCAACATGAAATGAAAGCACAAGAGCTTTATTATTATATATATTAACATTACATTAGTATATATATTCTACAATAAGAACTTAGTGCTAGTAAAAGCACAAACATTTTTACTATCGAATATATAATAATGCTGGAGCTAGTAAAAATTTATATAGTGCTAGTAAAAAAAATTAATTTTTTAATAGTTGAAAGCTCAACAAAAAATAAAGCAATCTACTTGTAAAATTCGGATGAACTTAAAAAAAGATTAACTAATTTCTTCATTGTATCTTATTTTTACAATAATTCTGTTCATTTGTCATACTATTCACAGGATTGTAAAAGCTTTAATTCCATATTTGTTGGCAAGGACACTTTATGTAAATTACAATTGTAGCAGAATTATCTTAGTATTACTAAATATTGTTTCAAATTAAGTAAATGCATATGGATAATAATAAACATATTTGTGCCGACCAACTTGTCTAGTGGTCAGCGTGCCTGACTGCGGATAAGAAGGTCCTGGGTTTGAATCCCGGTTCGGGCATGGATGTACTTTCTCTCTCTATCTGCCCTGTGTTTGTCCTTTCCTTGTATGAATGAGGTGTGAATGGTTGCCTACCCTATAATCGGGTCCCTATGGCAAGTGTGTAGAGCAAAGTCGTACTTTCACCTTCATGGTGCTCTGATAAAAACGAAAGACGCTCCCAATTGACTTAAATTCGCATAGCCAAGACATAACGAGATTGGCTTGTCCAAGTGTCATTAGTAACAACAACAACAACAACAAACATATTTGTTTTAAAGGAAAATATATTTAAAATTAATTTAATATAAGATAATTTAAAATGTTTAAAATAAGAAAATCAAAATTGAAATGTTTCCACTTTTTTAAAAGATTACATTATTGACAATATCTCTTTAATTATAAACTTTAAAGGCATTTTCATTTCATATAATAAATTGAAACGCTCAATCCACATTTTTTTAAATAAAATATTTGTAACTCTCTTAAAAAATTCAATACTTTAAATAAGACTTTAGTTTTTAAAAATATAGACGATTCCCTTTTGCAATCACAATAAACTGAGTTTGGTGAAACAACTAAATGAGATATTTCTTTTCTATTCCAGATGTACTTGTGTGAATTGTAAATTGTAGCTGAGCTGGCAGCCGAATGGTTAGCGCTCTTGCCTTCGGTTCAACAGTTCGTGGGTTTGAATCCCACTTTGGGAATGGATGTTTGTAGTGGTTCGGAATTCACTTTAAACCGTAGATACCGGTTTAATTAGCCCTTGTGTGCAAAAAATAACCGTTGAGCGACAAACAAACCAAAATGTAAATTGTATTCAGAATTAATTTGTTTCAAACAGGTTTTTCCAATTATATTCCTTTTGTTTTCAGAGTTATTCAAACCCATATGTATAATTTTTTTAGTTTTGCAAGCATCTGGTGCAATATATCAAGGAAATTAAAGGTTAAATCAAAACAGGGGTATTTCAAGATTTAATAATAGTTACATTAAATCTAACTAACCCCCCCCATAACATTTCGAATCAGTTTCAAATGACGAGGTGAACATCTGAGTTGATACCTTCATTTCTATGCGAAGTCACATCAACAGAGAGATATTAAATGCGGTGAAAAATTAAACATATTTTTAAGCTGTCGCAGCACGCTGATCTTCGATGTTGTTTACAATGGTTTTCTTTCTATTAAGTTTACAAATGCACGATAAAAAAAAAAACTCGTATTATATCTTACACCTCTTGAAGGAACTCAATTAAGATTTAGCATATTTATATATTTCCTTCAGAGAAATTTTTTCCGTTTAATATATATTTAATATTTTCGAAACAAATAAGGAAATCCTTAAAATTTTTCAATAATTATGACCATTATTGTTATCTGTAGATAACTTTCTAGGTATTTAAGCCAAGCATTGATAATACTGTGGTTAAGATTACAGTTTTTATGATTTTCCTCTATACATTTGTAGATAGTTTATTGAGTAGAATAATAACTTATTTTTGCTGTAAAGTGTTAGAGCATCTATATTTTTGATGCACACACATGTGCATTGTACATAGTTAAATTACGTTATCCGATTTCTTTTAGTATTAGTTAACATAATCTCTGATTTCACTGAAACAAAAATGTTATAAGCATTTCATTCAGTTAAAAAAGTTGTGTGTATTGTTTTATAAAATATTTTGTATGTTTAATTTATCATGAATCTTAATCAGATTTGAATTGAGTCCTTATATTGCATCGAAATGCTTCCTTAGTATTTATTATAAAAAGTTCGTAATTGAACTAAACTTATTCAACCGTAAAAGACAGCTATCAGATTAAATAATTTTTTAGTAAAAAAATGCAAGTTACTCAACACTGAAAGAAATTTCGCAATTTGATACTATTTATACCTCTTTCTAAGCTTCATTAATATTCACTCCTTTCAAATATAACTGCTTAAAAGAAGAAAGAAATAATGTAAAATTTAGAAGAAAATATTTCAAATTGTATAGTAAAATATGTCATTCAAAATTATTCATCTTTGGTATTATAAAATCTCGACAACTTATGACTTTTGGTTACTTGGGCAATCTGTCACCCAACTATGGTTATCAATCCATCATAATTCTTCAAATCTAAAAGCATACTATGATTCATTTTTGACAAATTTCGAAAAACTTCAATATTTCTTTAAATTCAGTTTCAGCGACTGAGATTAAAATATAACTGATTTTGAATGCATTTTAAAGGTTTTACTTTTATCAATTTGCTAACTAAAATTTTCTTTTCCTTCATGTTTCTCATCACGAAGTTAGCATTTGATTAAAATGTTAAAATGTTAATTGAACCTTATTAGAAACAATAACAAAATTAAATCTATAATTAAATGTACACACACACACACACACACACATTTTACTATAACTTCTAACTTACCACTTAATTTTAAATAAGGCTTTGGATTGGTAACAATGTTATTTAACATATTATTCGTAAGGCTAGGCCAAGATGGTACCCGAAGGGTTAGAGCTGTTGTCTTCGATTCTACAATTCGTGGGTACCAGCTTAGCATTCTGCCACTAATCCCACTTTTAAGGAGCTTGAGCACAAGTTTGCTTCTCCAAACAGAACTTGTTGATCGTTCTAGAGGAAAAGCATGGGAAGACATACAAAAAGACTGGCCTAAATTCTGCCAAAAACCTAGAAAGGAAGCGGTGGTTTCCTTCAGATTGAAAACAGGACATGACTGGCTAGCAGAACAATTACAAAGACTAGGTCTCCTCAACTCTAAGGACTGTCATATTTGCGGTGAAGGCACCCTGAATGTTGCACATCTTATTTCATGTAAAGGACTAAACAACGATGTCCAGTTGAGGGGCGACCTGTGTCACCTTTACTGGGAAGTCAGGAGCCATCTCTTTGAACTCCAACATAACGTCCCTGCTTGAAACTTTGTTTATTTTTTCTCTTGAATTCCTTTATATGTTAACCCAGACTCTTTTCTGTATTGTGTTTGCCATTTTCAATGGATTAATTTTTTTCCAATAAAGCCATATTAAAAAAAATCACGAGTTCAAATCCCACCTTGGATTCTGATGTTTTTAGTGATTCGAAATCCACTTTAAACCATAGTTTCCGCTTTAAGTTACCTTCGCATGCGAGAAACGCCCATTGAACAAGAATCTAGAATTTTAGAAGTGCTCTTATCAACGAATTTCTGATACTACATATTTTCCCAGTGATCCGAATGCTACTTCATTTGTTTTAAAACTTAAATGATAACAATTTTAAATATAGGAGGAAATTTAAAAGTAAGCTATTAAATAATTAAAATTAAAATTTCAAAATTAATTTTAAAAAATGTCATTAAAAATAACAATTTTGAATAAAAATTTAAATAAATTTCATAAAAATGTATATAAATTTGATTAATCAAAATTTTATGTGAAATGTTCTGTTTATTTTAATATACAGTGTAAGAATTTATTTACTGTTTTATTGTTTCTAAATTTATATTCATTATTGTTTATTTTTTAATATAAATATTCAAATTAGAGATCTATAAATACTTCTATTATAAATTTACTGCTTGAATTTAGATTTTGACAGTTATATTCTGTTAATCATGCATCCAAATCACCTTCTGCTACTCTAATACTTTTTAAGTTGTTATATCATTGATACAAACTATTAAATGACTTAAAAAGAGATATTTGATTTCCATTTCAGTCTTCATTTTCTGTACACGTGAATCTTTTACCATTTTCCCCTCTTTATTTTCCTTCAAATTAATGTAAAAATTTCTAAATAAGAAACGTATTGAATATTTTAAAAGCTTGTAACAGAAAAGTAATGCAAGCTCAATATATTAAGCATTGTTTTAAATCACTTTAAATTTGTAGTGTTTTATCTTCTGCGAAGATTGTGTAAAATTTGAGGAATTATTTATTCCTTTATATACCTTTTTTTCGAAATATATTTCCCATTAAAGGAAATTTCATCAAGTTCATTGAACTATGAAATAAATTATTATTTTATTTAAATAGAGATTAAATAAAAAAATTTGAATGTGTAAAAATTTGTTTGATATGACGAACAAAAACGAACAAAAATATTAGCCAACAAACCATCGAATTTAAGAAGCTTACTTAAGCATTATACTTAAACTATACTTAAGCATTTAATTTTAAAGATATCCTTATTTACATGCAATGATTTTCTTTATTTAGACATAATGTTAATTTTTTATTCTCATTAAATTTTTGTTAAACAAAATAGGTTGTTCATAATTTAAAAATATGAAGATTCATAATTTGGACTATTTTCACTTTTTAGTTCCATAAATACACGATTTATAAGAATTAACAAAGCACACTTATCTTAATTAAAAACTATATATAATAACATAAATTATAACTATCGAATTATTTTCAATTAAGCATACTTGGAATCAACTGCATTTATTAAATGCTATTGTTAATTCAAAATACACATCGCTAAAATTTATTTTGCTAAAATATTTTACTTGAGGCAAAACCACGAAAAAAAGAATGTTGCAATTTCAATTTATTTTAATTCAACTACGGCGTGGCAGACTATATAAATTAAAGTTCTTAAATTACATGTTACAAAAACATTTTTATCATGTCGTAAATATATCTATCGCAGGAAGAATTCCCAAATACCATAGATAAAAATAATAAGCTAGTCTCTGGCTGGAATATATAGAATCTTATATTTTTTTGCTGTTATTCAAAAATTTGTGACTCTTAATTTCATTTACTGCACGTAAATATATAAAATGAAATCTGAACGTTTCGAAGATTGTTACCACATTTAATTGCTTAAAGCATTTCCACAAAGATGTCTACATGTGTTCTTTATGTGAAATACTAATAAGTATTGAGTAAATATGATTAAAATTCTCTAGCAATTATGTTTCAAATTATCATAATTTTGTGGAAAAGATTCAACCAATGCTAGCTTAGGTAATTCACGTGAACTGAAAGATATAGAATTTAATGTACAAACACTTAACTAATTCATATACATAAAGGTAATAATTAATAAATTTATTATTCATTATATTTTTAGAAAAATCTATTATTTTTACTTTTTTATTATTTATTAGATAAACTCCATCTTATGCCTTTATCACTTGTTTTATTGTTTCGATTTTAAAAATAATATTAAAAAGGCTAAACAGAAATTAAAGATATTGGAAGAATAATCAATTATCACAGTTTTTCAAGTTTTAAAAAAATAAAAGTGAGTTGCATTACAATCATTATTTGCTAAATATGCTATACTATACGAGGTTTGTAATAATTATTAAAACATGTTTCGATATAAGTATAACAGATTACATTTTAAGTAAATGATATAACTGTTTTAAAATAAAGTACAAAATGCACAGTTCGTTAAGGGTATGACAGCAAATATTCAATGAACAAAGATAAATTAAAATAAAAACTTCTGTGAATAGCTTTTAAGCATAGTCATAAATAAGAGTATGAAATAATAGCAATTCTGAAACATATCTAATTTTTCATGTTAAATGTGAAATACGCCCTAGAGAGAAGCCTAGTTTTAAATTTTGGGAAAATAAATGTGTCGAGTAATTCTGGGAAGTGGCCGAAGCATTTACTTCCTTCCCCACTCGAAGGAAAGGACCAAATATATATGTCTTCGAAACCGGCTACTGAAAAGCTTTAAAGTAGATAAACACATCTGTCAGAGACTCAGCAACAATCATCTGCGACACAACAAGTGACGGAGATGGAAAAATAAATATAACGCGTAAGAGTTTCCCTCTAAAAAAGTGGCTTCGATTTCTTTAGAAAATGTATGCGCGACAGAGTGTTGCCGAATGTCAGAAGCAAATTTAACTCGATTGCTCTTCTCGGACTAAGTGGCGTTTTCAAGCACTTCCAAAAGAATGAGCAATAGGTCTGAGCCAAAATCGCATTTATATCTGTCCGGGGAACTGGAGTAAATGAGGAAAACGCCGCCAAATAATTGAGAGAACATTTGAAAGGGTGAGTGGAATGAAAAGAAGGAGTATCTGAGCCACTGACTTGAAACTCGCAACACGAAAAGCGACCGAAATAAGAAAAATATCGTGAAGTCCCGTCTGAAAATCACTTTCCGAAATGCAACGACCTTTTCTCTTTAGAGAAAAGTTGCACTTAGCTGATTGAATTCCAGCAAAGTATCATAGCTTTTGAACTCGGCTAGGAATGGAATTGTCATTAGAACGTTCTTTCATTTATGTATCTGTATGAAATACACCATTGGATTGATTTATTTTATATTTAACTATAAAAACAAAAAATGTAATAACTTATATCAAATAAAGATATAATTAATTCAATTGAAAATAAAAATATATCATTTTATACCTTTTTTGGAATTATTGAAATTAAAATTTTAATACTGGAATATTTAATCTCTGAAAAATAAAAAGAGGAAATCCGTGTAAGTATTTTAAGCACTTTGATTAATATTGTAATAGTAATTTATAAAATAATATGATTGATTATTTTATAAATTAATAAGAAAAAATAAAGAAACGATAGGAGGAAATTATTTTATTTTACACACATTTAGAAAATAGTTTTTAGATTATTTCGTTTTATTAAATGATTTCTGAATTTAATTTTGATGCAAAAAATATATTAATAATAAATATATTTTGAGCAAATGCATTATCATCATTTAAAGGAAATGACTTCTATTTTCTATCCATGTTTATTTATTTACATCAAGTTCAGCATTTCAAAAAAATAAGGAGAATTATTTGAAATTGTTGATTATTTTTACGATGATAATAAGAAACTATGATATTAAAGAAAAATCAAAAAATCTGCATTTAAGTTATATTGTGTATAGGTATATAATGTTCTCTTAGTTCAGAGTTATTGAAATTAATCTTCTGCAATTTATAAAAAACACTGATGGCTATTTTAATGGCCCGAAAAGAAAAATATTTGGACAACAGAAACTTTGGAATAAACGCTCAAAATTTTGACATAAAAAATTAGTTCTGAAATAAAAATATCACCATCAGATGGCGCTGCGGCTAGTATTTTGCAGCAACATATTCAACAATAATGTATATTATATTTAAGATAAAAAAGACGTTATTCGTGCCACAAACAAATGAGATTTAAGAATTCTGGAGAGAACATTACTAATAAAACTACTACTGAAACTAAGGGAATGCAGCGGCAGCTGTGAAATAATTTCGCCGACCGAAGAAACAATTACGTAAGCGTGCACTGACTCGTCAGTACGTGTAAGCGTACTGACAATTACGGATCATACTCTTAGAAACATGATGCAGAAATTTGTGCGAACAGGACAGTTAGGCGTTCAGCTAGGAAGAATAAATATCAACAACGTACTCATAGAGGATAATTATGCAGCGGTCATGGTTGCCATCAGTGAATTGCTTCACGGAATTGTTAGTGTACCGACAATTTCCTGCATCCTTGATACTAATATACTCTGGATGCCTGATGGACGGTGGAACAGTGTAAATCCCATAGCCTTGATATACTCTTTTCCACAGTTCATGCATGGTATTCTAATTTTCCGCTTAAAAACTTTTCTAGTGGTTCATCAGTTAGAACGGCACGAGCCGGATATCCACCAAACATTTGTACTAAAATCTATTGCGACAATAGTGATTGATGATTCCTGGGCATGGAATATTCTGTGGGCCGATAAAACTTACTTTTACCTTAATGGACATGTGAATACCTATAATTAACACATCTGTGGGATACTAAAAACCTCCGCACATTGAACATCAAACCCTTGCATTATACGAAAATGACCGTATAGTGTATATTCACTACTTCATTCATTCTTGAATCCTACTTTTTTAAACAAATGACACCTCAACTTCTTAATTCCTGTTTAGTAAGTGGGCTGCGATGTCATGACATGTTAGAGATCTACGTAATTCCTACTCTCCATCAACGAGACTGCCTTCAAATAACCATGTTTATGCAAGATGGAGCCCTACCTCACATCAAAACGCAAGTACAACAATTGCCGATGCGTATATTTACAGAAGCGTGTGGGATTAATCGATGCTTCTCAAAAGCTCGGCCTCTACTCTCACTTTATCCAACAACTTGAGATTTCCGGTTATTTGGATTTTTGAAGGACATTTTTACGGTCAACTTTGACAACTATGTTCAATTTGAATAACAGTATTCTCCACCATATTCAGAACAATCATGTTAAATCCTTCCGGACAGCGATATAATGCAGGGTTTTCAAAATGGCATGCGTTGTCAAGTAAGATGGTTCATAAATTAAACTACATTTAAAGCACAAATTTTGCTTTCCTTCTCGTGTAAAACTGCTAGATCAAAATTGTTTAGGGATCTCACTTCACCTTTCTTCAGACAATTTAATTCATAACGCAATCTAATGTCAATACTTTGAACTATTTTTTTTATTTTAGAAATCTGATATAAAGTGTCAGTTTAATGAATTTCAATCACCCTGTGGAAAAGCGAGCAGTTAGTGACCATCGCCCAGCCTTAAATAACTATCACACGCACAACTTTTGCTTACAACGCTTTTCCTCCCTTAAAGCTTCCTCATCAAATATGTCAGTTTTGAAATTGCTGATAGAAAAGATGCACTTAAATATCCATTAGAATTCCATTATTGTAATGTAATATCATCAGTAATATAAATGAACTTGGTTTCATCTGTGAAACGTAACCATTTACAATGTGTTATGCAATTTCTTAATCTCACATCCGAATGCTACAATCTATAATGAGAAGTTCCTTAATATTCTATATTCTTTAACATCAAATGCTAGCTCAATGTTGGAAACCATTCAGTGAAATAAGTGTTGTAAATATATATTAATGTGATATATGATATAAAAATAATTAATATTTGTATGTTTAAAAATAAATTAGATGTTTTAAGAGCCAGGGAAAACTTTCCTCATTGTTAATAATAACGGCAAACATTTTATAACGTAATTTTCAAGTAATTCACTAGTAACTGAAAGTAACACATATAATTAGATAATTTTGCTACAATTAGATAATTTTAGGTTGTTCCCATAATCTTAAAGTGAATAATTCATTTTTATTTACAAATCATTGCAACAGAAGCTTGTGTATCATATATTGATCCTTCAGACTACCGGATCACCTGTAAAACTTAGTTGAATTCTTTGGAGCGTAAAAATATGCATCAACTCTTGATTCTCCTTTACAGCAGTTCTCAATTCCTCAGATTTGCAATAGAAAGATTTCTTGAATAGTGACTGAAGTCTACTATTACTGTCTGATGAATTTCGAAAACAATGTTAGAAAAAGTTTTATGTATTTGTAAATTTTTTATAAAGAATGTTGAAGCGTAGTCTACACCATTTATTTAATACAAAAAGCAATTTATATTATAGACGAAAAATCCCCTGCTATATAATATATAAATATACATTTTAAGAGTCATAACCAATAAGATGATTTCCGAAGACAGGAAATTCTCTTTTATTGATCAGCAATTATTACTCTATTCATTTTATAATATAAATTTTAAGAAGTCAACATATGAAACATTCTAATTGTAAATTGTTTTCTACAGCTATATAGATATATGCAATATATTTTAAAGGAACTACGATTTTAAAATGTAGTTTATTATAATTAACTAACTTTACAATTTGATATGTTCCATGTAAATATTTATGTAATGCAATAAATAAGATCAAAGCTTTTAATTATAAATGCATAGAAAGACAATTCTATATAAAATAAAGGAAAAAATGGAAACTTGACCGGTAATAAAATCTCAATATATATAAATGCCAAATAAATTTTAAGGCAATTAGTTTTGTTGTGACTACATAACATAAATTTAAAGCCATAAATTCATTTAAAATAATTAAAAATTATATTTAGAATAATCTTATTAAATTATGAACAAGTTTCATATACATAGCAAATGATCTCTACCATACAACGTGAGAGTGAAATTGATCATTGCACTTAATATAGAATGTATATTTTCGTCAACCAAACAATGTAACAAAATTTTAAGCAGCAATAACTCATGTCAACATTTTGATAAAGATTATCTAGTTAATGTTAACTTTTACAATAAATTAATTAAAAGTAAAGTTTAACGCACAGAGAATTTGTTAAGAGGGAACCTTATACAAAAGGAATGTTTACAATGTATTAAAACGCTCATCTCCCTCCAGAAGAGGGGGCTTTCATCAAAGCCAAGGAGGTAATCTGCATCCCTCCCGAACTTCCCAGGTTCAGAGGGTGTGTGGGGGCGGCAATGATAACGATGAAATTAAATCACGGAAACCCGGGCAACTCACTGTTAATCGGAGGATTTGGACGTTTGATGACTCCAACGTCGCTTCTCGGCTCCCTCTAATGAGAGCCGAGACACAAAACGACTTGACAGTCCGGGCCATTCGTCAGAGCTGATTTGACCTGCGCGGATTTTCTCCTGCATATTCTCGAAAGGTTTGAGTCAACGAGATGAGCGCAATAATTTCTCAGATCGGGGGAACAGGTTGGCGCTAAAGGGAAATGATTTAAATTGAACTGGTCTGAATAATTGCTAGACGCTCCTAGATTATGTATCAGATGTTGCGGTGACGTAACATCCCATTAAGGCAGGCGGATATAAACTTTCCAGTAATCGTGACTTCAGTTCAATAGTTTATTTCTGAAAACTAGTTGAAATGCAGAGACGTGAAAATGTTAATTTCGTGTACTCAATATTAGCTTTTGCAAGAGAGTCCATTCATTATTTCATTCTTTAACTGAAACTCAAGAATAGTAAGCGCTATAAAAGGAGCCTATATTAATTGACGCTTAAGCATAAAATAATGAGTTTAACAACAAGAAAATAAATCACACTTATATAAACTACCATCATCTCAGTCTAGTATTTAATAGGTAAGATTTTATCTAACAACTTGGTCATTTTGTATTTTATTGAAAAAAAAATTGGAAATTTTTATTCTATTGGTTAAAAGTTGAGATTATTATACACACTGTTTTTTAAGTGTCCAACTTCGGAAAGCAAGCAAAAAAATAAATAATAATAAATTTATGATACTCAAAGAGATATTTACTGTGATAATGTTGATGGAGAAAAACTAAATGTATTACTAATTATCAACTCACATTTAGATGAGCATAATTGTGATTCTTAAATGGTTCAGTATTTACCTCTAATTGCAAAAAATTCTAGATCAAAGATATGAGTTACAATGTTATTGCTCTTTATTTCATAATACATTCAAAATATTGTTAACCTTTTCAGGACGGGGCGCCTTTGCTTAAGACGCGCGTACAGGACGAAGCTGAAGTGAAAGGAATGATCTTACAGGACGGGGGTTTTTCTCCGCTAAGCCTAACTTTAGAAAAAAATTCGTAAATAATAAAGTTAAAGTCCTATCGCCGTGATTTTTGGTAGTATTTTAGATTATCACATAATCTATCTTATAGCTTAAACTAGACTTTAATAATGTTTTTCCTTCAATTTATTTGAAAATATATGTATAAAAAAGTTGCTTATTCTGAGAAGTAATTTTCGACAGTGCAATTCTAGTTTTTTCAAAATTTTAATTGACAAAACACTTCAATATATTTGCAAATTAATAAAAACTATACAAGGGCTATTTACAAGAAAAAGTAACAAAATTTAAAATGAAGACTGAGTATGGAAAATCTCAAATCACGGAGAAACGCAAAGTCCTACATTGCATGATTTGCAAGTATAAAATGTTTGTTGTGTTTTCTTTTTTTTCATCACGGTTTGTGAGCAAACAATGCACTTTTCTGCGACTTTTTTCCCCTATTTTTGTTCAAATTAAGGGTAGGAAAATGCCTACCAGATAATCCTCGCCATAATAATCTAGAGTCGAGAATTTTCAAAAAACAAAGAAAAGTGAGCAAATAAAACCGAAAGCAGTAAAAACTGTAACGAAACTGACACTGAAACCCTAAAAGACTTCCAATAGTAGGGAAAACAAAATAAAAAAAGTGTTCGGAGAGCTATCAGAAGCGAGAATGCTTAAATCACGTGGATAGTTGAAGAGCCGAGAGTTTGTTTACATTGAGATTTCCTTTCTCCCCACCCACAGCTGATAATCAAAATACTAAAAAAAACAAGAATACGAAAAATATGAAGGTCAGAACACTAAAACTACGTTCAGTTTAAATGTAATCGACATATAGTGCCATCTAGTGATTATTAAAACTTGTTCCAGCTTAAAATGCATATATGCACCGCCCGTCGCGAAGAGGTTAAAGAAAATTAGTGAGTAATTAAAAAAATAACTTTAAGATGTTAAAATTAATTACAATAACTATGAACATACGTTTTGGTAAAAAATTTTGTATAAGCAGATAAATATTTTCTCTAACTAACACCAAAAATGTGACAACATTTATAAATAATAAACATATGTAGAAATAGAATTGAAACCCTATTTGAAGCACTGTATTAATATAGTAGATATATATATATATATTGGTCTAAAAATAATACTAAACTAATTCCTATTATATAATTATATAATATAAAAATTAGTCCTCTAAAAGATTTTTTTGATAAAAAAATCAAAAAATAATGAATATATTTAATATCAATCATTTTCTTTTGTAAAAACACTTTTGTTTAATTCAGTGAATGTATATTTTGATTATGATCAGTATTTAACCGAGTAAACAATATTCAAATTGTTATTTCTTAATATAGTGAGAGAGAGACAGTACTGCAATTTTATTATTTATGAATAAATATTTTGATTCTTATAAGATCATGGATAGTTAAATTGTTGCAATTCATACAATTTCACAATATGTTGAAAGTTCAGAATAATGTTGCAATATTAACTTAAAAACAAAACGAAATAGGATTTTTACATTGGAATATACGTTGCATACGACTTATGTAAGTTTATAAAAAGAAACAATACATGTAAAGAATACTATTTAATATCTGACAAAATATAGCTTGAATGCACGTTGTATAAATGCTTATTTCCAATAAAATATAAGCAATTGTGCAGGTATATTTTTAGAAATTATTTCACTCGATAATTTTATTTTTCACATGTATGCAATGAATGAAAATAAGAAATGATTCCTTAAAAGATATATGTGGAACTAGATTTTATCATTATCTAGCAATTTATCTTCATAAGTAATGGTTATAAATAAATTTAGTGGCTGTATATGAAGAAAAGTACTTAATTTCATTATTATTTATACATTTAATTTTGTAAACTTCATAAATTGTTGCTAAATTTTACACAAAATAAATTCTTTATAAATAGTTATTTTTGCAATAATTCAAACTATTTCATATACAAAAGAAAATTGTTTAAAAACATCAAGTGAAAGAATATATCTTTAAATTTAAAATGCAGTTTACCTTTTTATATTCATTAAAAAGAACTGTATTTAATTAATTTCAAAATAAATTTGTTCCTTTTTTATTATTGGCATGTCACCACAAATAGTTTTTAACTGGTTTAAAATTTTGTTTTTAATTTCTTTTGTATTCAAATATGAAAAGAAAACCAAATGAGTTTTTATTTTCAAAACTTTTCTGATTAAAATTAATTTTTTATGGCGTTCAAAAAACGCTTATTTTCAAATGAGGATAAATAAACGGTGCATCTTTTACTGTAAAAAAACACATAATCCATCTCAATGGCTTATGAGATTACCGTAGGAGAAGTTATTTAATTTAAAAATTCATTTGAATGAAAATTAAACTTTTGTTTCTTTAATGAAGCAAAAATGCTTACGTAAATATTCATATTATTTTATACGATAGAAAAATAATTTCAAGTCATAAGAAATTATGTAATTTAATATTAAATATATTATAATAAAATCATATCAAATTAGAGCTTACCAATAGCTAGAGATATAATTTTAATACTTTTCAGCAAATTCATTAATTCTTGTTAAAAATGTATTACAAATCGCTCTATGTGAAAATAATTTGATAATCCAGTGCGTAATTGATTTTTTAAAAAAAAAAAATAGAATATTTATACTTGCATTTAAAGATTTTGCAATTGACTTCATTTATAAATGTATAAACACGAATATAAGTATTTTAAACTTGAGGTATACATTATTAAAAGAGACATTAATAGGACATCAAAATAAAATTGAATAAATGTAATAACTAGAACCAAATAAATAAATCATAAAAATATGTAATAAATTACCATAAAGCCGCACATAATAAAATGGAATAAAATACAAATATAGCCATCTTCTTCAAGCACTATTGAATAAATTGACAAAATATTTATTTGTAAATTTGCCAAAGACAATAATCAAAACTGCGCCATAACAACCCAAAACTTTGCCAAAATCATAAATAAAACAACAAAATAAACACAAGGCTACCAACATAAAATTGAAGCCAAACAATATGCAATTAAATATAAACATAAAGAAAATGTCGATGCCACGAAAAAAAATATTTCATTTTTTAAAAAATTTTTAGTTTTAAGTCATTTGAAAATGCAAAATAAAAACAATAAATAACTAAGTGGAAATACTATTGGTAATTTTGATATTCACATAAGACTTTTAGGACTTCTTCTGTAGTTTTAATTACTATAACTTACTACATTTTTATTACTTCTCTTCTAGCCAAATGGTGTTTAATGAAGTTTATCAGTATATTGTAATTTAGTAAAATGCTTTTCAATAATTTAATGTGCTTTCTCATGTTATTTAAAAGTACTATTTTGTTTTCTAATGTTATTATACAATTCAAGATCTATCACAGAAAGTTTTGAGATCAATCTCTTTTGGAATACAAATTAATGAAAAAAACAAACACTATAATTGAGTACCTCTTTCTTTGATTAAGTAATAAAAAAATATTATTCTTTGGAAATAATATAATACACATATGTAAAGAAAATAGTATATTTTGAATTAAATATAAATATCATATTGTTTATTATCATGCCCTTTTTCTGAACTAAAAAAATACTCACATCAAAAATTCATGTTGAAACCTAATTTGCTGTCACATAATTTTTAATCAGATTTTTTTTAATAAAAACTCGGAATTTTCAACTTGTTTCTCTTAAGGTTTTTCATTTTTCAATTTCTCCAACTACTTAATCAAAACCAGAGTTCACTTAAAATCATCTTGTTGTATTTTTAATCTCCCTTTCCCACAATGTAAAAATAGGATGAAAAAAGATTTTTTTTCAACTACTGTCTTTGAAAAGTTTAATTTTTCAAGCGACCTTCAGAGTACGAGGAAATAATTGAAACTGCGAACAAAAAGTACTTTAAGAGATATGTACTCGCCGCTTACACTATAACTTCAGAGCTCGGAATCAAGAAAGTAAAAAAATTAATTAAAATGAAGCCTGCTACTTTGACGGAGTGGCTTAGTCTGTAATTTATTTTCGTCTTTTTTATCTCGCACATTTTGCACATTGTTCTTTATCCGTCTCAACACAAAAGTTCCTTGATTCAAAGAGTTTCCCACTACGCTCTAGAGAGAAATAGGTTAAATAGGTTAGAGGTTAAAGAAAAATTTTTTTCTTTTTTTAAAATTCATTGAATTTTCGTAAATTAAAATATTTTCTACTCAACAAAAAAGTAGATTTTTTAAAAAATATAATAGTTAAGCAATGAAATTATTTCAGAGTTGCAAATAGATTTAGTTCATACTAACAGAACTATATTTAATACTTCAGAAATTAATTTGAAGTTAACTACTTAAGATTTTTTTTAAAATAAAACTTATAATTTATTAAAAATAAAACATACATTTTTGAAGAAAAATTAAGAATATAAAAACGTTTATGTGTGCATAATGCGCAAGTCACATTGACATTGTACACTTAAACTTGTTTACCCATTCAATTATATTTCATGTAAAAATAAAAAAAATGCTTTGATACTTACATCATTTCTCTAATTATTTGTGTTGCTTATTTAAAATACATTTAATTTTGTAAAGCTAGTTACATAATCTCAGAATAGTAGGCCGCCAGTAGTTTCTTGTAGAAAAATGGCAAATATGAAATCAGATGAAGCGTTGTAAATTGGACTAGACTAAAACTTAAAATTTTGCAGCGCAATTTTTTTTTTGTCTTTGTTATGTTATATTCTATTTTATTTAAATAAAATATGTGTAATTAATTCCTATTGTCTCTATAGATAAAATATAAAAATATATAGTGTATATAAAATTTAATTATTGTAAGTAAAAAATTAAAAAAAACAGTATCTTCATTTTACACTGAAATTATTTCTTAGTGTGCGTGTATGAGAGGGAAAGAATATTATTTATAAATACTCCTTTATAGATGTAATAACTTAAATTTTGAAAACGTATATCAAATGAAAAATGTACTCTATGTATATCAAAATGTGCTTCTGAGTTTTCTTTTTCTATAATAAAAAACTAGAATAAAAATAAATTGCAGAAAGGTGAACTATATTACAAAGTGTTTGAAAAAAATACAAAAGCAAGCATATTGGTTTTTTACTAGTTTTGTACCAGATTTATTATTTTTTTATTTTAAGTATTTATAAAAATCCTTTTATTAAAAGCAACTTATTATACGTAAAAATTCTCATTAAAATTTTACATTTTTGTAACAAATGACACTTTTTTATTCGAACAATATAATAAAAAATTGCGATTATAAAATATTGCGATAACAGAATTTAATAGAAAAAGTTTGAATAAAAAAGTTTCTATCGTGACAATAATGCTCAAAAACATTTTACAACTTATGCATAGTTTTTACACTTATTTACTTATCAAACAAAAAATGAAATACAAGATAACAAATGCTGTAGAAAATAAAAGAAGATTTACGTATTAAAAAAATTACAACTTGAAGAGCAAAAAATTTTCCATTTATTTTCTGTATAATTCCATAACAACCACTTTTAAAGGGATTTTTATTTTTCCCTTTTTCAACCAAAAGTAATTTGGAGGGAAAAATCACGTACACGCGCCTAAGGAATTATTCGGGTTTACAGCTTCTCCGCTGTGAAGAAGCACTTGAGAACCAATCATAGGTGATGTTACGCCTAGCTACCCATTAATTTATTATTAGCATTACCAAAAGTAAATAACGAGAAGCGTCAGATATAAAATTAACGATAAAAAATCATTTCCAACAAGTTTCGATCAAACCACTCATCGATATTTTTTTTGTCTCAATCTTAAAATATAATGACGCGTTAAGTGGCAACAGCTATTTTTTTCCTCTTCCAATATTCTATCCAATTCTTCCTCTCGCCTTTTAAATTAGCTTTGTTGTTAGCAAAAGTTTTGTTTTTAGTGCCTATTCTTTGTAGAATACATGCTTAATATTCTGTGGCTTGAAAAGAGTTCGGAAAAAAACTGTGTTCGAGATTTTCTACGACCGGTGATGGGGCAATTAAAACCCTAATTAACTGCAAATATATCAGGAATGTGAGAGATGACGCTGTTTTTTACTTAATGCATAAAAATTTGGTTAATATTAAGAAGAAGGCGCATATTTAACTCAAAACATAGCTAACGAAAGAAGACAAGTATTCACGTTTATAATTGAACGCAAATAGCTATAGGATATTTTCTATGTGCTGGAAACTAAATAAATGCTAAATAATAACAAAAAATGTTATTCCTTAAGAAAAATACGAGTTGAAAGGCTTTCATCTAAAAGTAAGAATTAGAAATTTTCTATATTTGTTTTTTGTGCAATATACATAATTATATTTACATCATTTTCTGTTCATTAACATGTTTAAGATTTTATTGCGTTTCTCTTATAAATCTATCAATCCAAATTTTATTTTATATATATATATATATATATATATATATATATATATATATATATATATATATATATATATATACAGATCGATATATAGATAGATAAAGAGATATAGATGTAAATGTAGACGTTTATATACATAAAATGTCGAAATTAGCTTAACAAACAAGAGAAAATCATTGATTCTAATAAATAAATATCCATTTAAAATTTAAAAATTAATAATTATGCAAAATTGTCCTTAACTGACATATTTCATTCAATTATTTGTCTTTTTTATCTTCCCCTACGAGATTTAATGAATTCATTTTTTATATTAAGTAAATAAATGTTTAAAATTTATGTAAATGAATTTCAAGAGTAATAATTGAAAATTTAGACAATCAAGAAATTTACAAGATAAATATTTCCATTTCAGTCACTTTTAAAATGTGATCCTAATCTTTAATTTGACGAATATTTTGAATTTCAATAATTATCTATAAAATCAGTGGCAACAAGCTAATGAATTAAAATTCAGATTTCAATGTATATTAGTATAATGTCAATGTTGTACGAAATAGCCAAATGAAAAAATATATAAAATACTCATATAGATATTCCAAATATTATCTTATTGTAAATAAGTAAGTATGAAATTTTAAACTATATTTTTGTTTTATATTTTTAAATAACTTTCTTCCTTTCATTTTATATTTTTATATTGAAAAAATATAAAGTAAACGGAAAAAGGTAATTAAAAAATTTCAAATTTTGCAACATTTTAAATATATTATTTTATTTAACATTTATGAGATCATAACATCACATACAAAAATTTATATTAGTTATTTTAGAGAATTAATGTCAAAACATGAAAAATAAGTATTTCCGAAATTGCTGAAGAAAGCAAAGTTTTTCCTAGAATTGTGGCCTACTTCTTCTGCTTCTTTTTTGAAAAATGTAAAATGTAGCCTTTATTTGGCCAAATTTAAAAGCCTACAAAAACTACTTTTTTCCAATTGTGCTTAAAATTTTCCAATCTTTATTGGATATTAAAAGATTGTATTAAACTATAATATAGAAAATTGACAATTCTAGAAATAATTTTGGTTTTTAAGTATACACAATAATGTATTTTTCATATCGGGAAAACCCTTTTCTAATGCTTCATTAAACAAGAAAATATATTTTGTTTCAAGTAAATACGTTCAATCTTATGCAAAAATATATTCCGTGACCCACAAATTGTGATTAGATAACAGATTTTATAGCTTTGACCCAACTGTCATTCAATTATAGACAAATAATTATTTGTCTATTATAGACTATTCTAACTATTATAGACACATTATTATTATTAACAAATTGTGATTAGAAAAAATATTTTATAGTTTCATTCCTACTATCATTCAACTATAAAATAACTGTTCACATTTACATAAAATTAATTAATTTATTCAAATCAATATGGCATGAATGAGTTTCTAGCCATCTCAGCACAAAAAGAGGAATATAGTAAAACTTTAAGTATTCTGCTGAAAATTCTATGAAATAATACTTCTGCTTTTAATTAAATACTGAACAAATTTTAAGAAAGTTTTTTCCGAAAAATAATTATATCTTTTTCTTTCTTATCCCCTGTTCTGAATCAGAACAGGTCTATGACATTCTTCGCCTTCAAAGAATCGAGGACAGCCACAGGGATGTATAAAAGTTCACGCTTTGAAAAGCCAATGCTCTGGACTGGCTTCGTTAGTATTACACGAAGTGCAGGTAGGAAAGATTTGTCCTGGGAGATCCGTAGAGTCCGAAGATGGCCGGATCTGAGTCTGGACAAGGCAGTCTGATCACGTCTTTCACCGTCGAAACTCAAAGATCTCCCAGGATCAGAGCCACATGGATGAGAGGGCGGAATTTTCCAAGTTGAGTTGGCAAGAGCCTTACTCCTGAAGAAGATTTCCTGGAAAGTCAGCGGATCAGCAGAACCAAGAGGCAGCGATGATCCATCCTTAGCAAAGTCATCGGCGATATCGTTATATTTAAGATAGACATGTAATGGAATCCATTGAAAATGAATAATGTAGGACTCAGATTATGCTTTAAGCTTTTTGAAAACACAAATTCCCTTCTGGTCCACAATATTCCTCCAGTTTTCAAGGTACTGAATAACGCTGCGACTGTCAACTAGAATCCAAATCTCGCCGTTTAACTGCTTGTTCAAGGAAAAGTCCAGAGCCATATCAATAGCTCTAAGTTCTGCACAAAAGACGGAACTGAAATCAGCATTGCGTTGTTTTGGAAGAAAATGTTTAGTTTCAGTTTTAAGAAACACTCCGTTTCCAATGTGGCCATCTTCATCCCTACTATCATCAGTATAAATTTGTACAGCTTCAGCGGGTATGTTATTGATGACCTCTAGAGCAGCTTGTTTTAAGAATTCAGGATGTTGAGAAGATTTATTAGTGTGTATCAGTGATTCTGTATGGAACACTCCTGGCAAATAGTCAAGAGAGGAGGCGATAGGAATTAGAGAGTTAGCGGAAACTGAAGATTTTAAGACATCCAACTTCTCTGCATATCCAAGGGGAAATAATTATTTAAAAGTTATATAAAAGCTAGTCAGATTTTTTTTAAATTCTTTCTCTCCATGATATACAAGTATTTCATTAATCAGACAATATGACCACAAAATCACAATATTATGCTTGTAGACTTTTAATATTTAAGTTATTGTTAACCGATATTTTAAATCCCCGGTTAATGAGAAGAAGTAAAATATTCAAAACACACCAGTTCACTTAATTCTCTAAATTAACGACGATGTAGTTTGCTTGGTTTTGTTTGGTTCAGCTTATGTGTTTGCCCTAAAACGGTAATATCTTACACACGAAAATTTGACCAGGGTCTACAGTTTAAAGTGATATATAAAATCCCCATACACACAGATCTTAGTCTTAGGTGAGATTTAAACCCGTGAACTGCGTAACCAAAGACAAGAGCGCTTACCATACGGCTGATAGCTCAGTAGGAGTGCAGCTTTCGAATTGAGACCCGATGTTCCACAAGAACCCATGTATTTTCTTGATAGTTAATAATTAGAAAGTTACAAACCACAAAGTGTTAAATAAAATTCTGTAAATTTGCTCTTAGAACTACTGCATCATCCAACTCTCGCCTTGTCACATAGAATATTAAGGCATTGACTTAGAGTCAAGACTACAATATTCTGTATTCTAAAGTCAGATGAAATTACATCGTCTAATGGATCTCATTGAATTGTATTTTCACCGAAATTCCTTTCGCTCAAATGTTCTATAAAGTGACTTAAACAGAACGCAAGTAACAGGTGTCTTTGCGTACATAGCATTTTTGTGAAGCCTTTTACTCATGGTTAAAGTTGCTGCCAACCTTTCGGTGTTTACAGCAAGGAAGTATATGAATTCAGCCAAAGCTGCGACTCTATACATTCGTACAATGGTTATATACTGTTGCCAAAGTTTATTTCAGAACTCAAGGACTCATATTTAGTAATTTAAGCCAAAAGTCTTTCGCGCAATAATTCCATTTTTCTATTTCTTCAGCGTCTATTATTTTTAGTAACTGACAACATATAGTTCCTTCAGCCAAATTTTTGTTTTCTTCATTAGATTTCCAGATTAGTTAGAATATAGATAATTTCCTATTAAATATTTCATAAGGATTACTTTTTTAAAAAAATGTAAAAAAAAAATTTTAAGGAACAAAATAGTTGCTACTTAATTTTCGTGGTGCTGCTTGATTGCTAATAGCAATTCAATATTGAAGTATTTTTAAAGTAAATGAGTAGTATTTCGCAGATAGCGTTAAATGAGTAGTATAGATTAAGGTTTATTGTATAGTACTGATGTTCACACACACACACACGTGTATGTTTTTAATTTATAGACTATATCATCTTTTGAAACATTCTTCTAAGCACTTGTTATACATCAAGAATAGTTTCAAAGCATTAAAGTTGAACAAATAAATTTATTTTGAATAAAATGAGGATTGGTTTTTCTTCTATGTTAAATGTCTTTTTCGTGGTAATTTAAAGAAGGCGATTGATTCGAAGCACGATCCTCCATTAATGCGTCGGTTAAACACAGCCCTTTAATCAAATAAGCCCATCGAAGCCACAAAAGAGAAATAAAAGCTACTTTAATGAACTCGATGTCTTGGCTACGTAATAAGTGAGAGAGCCTAGATTTTATTTTTCGAAAAAGCAGATGAGAATGTATTTGAATTTTATATGCATTTAAGTAATCATTGTGTTCCATATTAGGGAACAGTTCACGATTGCATTGACTTACGGGAAAGAGAAGGAAAAAAATGGTGCATTTTTCCCCTGAGAATTTTGTTTTATAGCATGTTAATGTTTAACCATATATTCTTAATAAAATTGCATACTATTTTATCTAAAGAATATCTGAATAAATTTGAGTACAGTGAATAAATTCTAAAATATAAAATTTTTTCAGTTATAGTTTTAGAAATAATTTATAAACACCTACTTTATGGTTTTTACAAAGTCATTTTATTTCTCACTTTTAAGACATTTACTTGAAATTTATTTTAAAGATATTATTGCTTGTAAAAGATGCGATAAATTCTAACTATGTATACCAGAAATTTTATTCAGATAGCGATTACTAGTTATTTTTACCGTCATATTTTTGTTTCAATTTCAAATATTACATTATTTTAAAATATTTTCTGTTAGAAGCCTGCTATAACGCAAAATGAAAATTCTTGAAATATATAAAATAAAAAATTTAAATTAGTCCAAATATTTTATTTCTAACATTGTACCTGCTTATGAACATAATAAATAACAAATGAAATAAAGTCTAAAGATTTTCCATTCTTTTTTTTTTCGAAAGTTTAAATTTTTAACTTACATGAAAGATTTATGCAGAGTTAAATTATTAATAAAGTTTTAATCTTCTTTTATAAATGTAAAATTCAATATAAATATACTTTTAGAGGCAATTTTTTGTAATAAATGGCTGCCATTACGTATTGTTCTGGTTTAATTTACGTACTTGTAAAACATTATACATTCAAACATTTTGCTTAATACGCTTAGTAACAATACAAATATAACGGGACTAAACTTTTTGAAGGAAAAAAAAGGAGCAGTTTCAGAATATCGATAAAAATATACCAAACATGAAAAGAATAACCTGATATCGTTGATTTTCTTTATCGTGTTTGCTTTCTGTTCACGCGCTATTGAACTGTGAAAGTCTTATCTAACCATATTGAAATTATTCCCCCTTGCTATATCGTCAAATACCAAACACCGAACAAAAAGAGAATACAAATAATATTTTCAAGTATAGCATGCCCAACATACAATCGATGCAGGGCTTACAGTGAAACTGAATAAATATCTTCAGAGGAATAAGACAACAAATGTAGAAAAAAAATCAAAAAAGCTCAAAAGAATCAATAACTCCAGCTCCGTAGTCACTGTGATTTTCCATTCAAGCCAAATATGTCGCCAACAAAATACTAAGGCTTTTATCATCTAACGAAGTCGCTCTCAGTTGTGAGATAGCTTGTTATTCATTCTTGTCATCGAAAACAGACCTATGTATGCGCTCATCTTTCTTTAAAAATATAATACATTATTTACAAATGGCTCTTTTTTCCTTCGTTCTTTATTCTTGTCCTTAGTATTTCCTTCACTATGTGCACATATTTTCTACTATTTCACTCGTGTTATTGGTAGGGTGAAAATCGGGAATCCCTTCTTTGCTTCAAGGAAAAAGAATGGTTGCTTTCAATTGTACTATATACTATCTTTCGAATAGATGTACTTCCAGATCTTTTTTCTTTTAGAAATGACATTGTTTGGAATGAAAATAGATTCCAATTATATTCGTCCTCAAAAGAAGACTGAAAAGCTGCATTTTTTTTTATCTAAAGAGAAAATTTATATTTTACTAAAATAAACATTTCAAGCCAATTAATGTTTATAATTTTAGGAATATGGTAATATTTTCTCTTTCTTAAGGCTTTACAATTTCAAAACTATTTCTATAATCCTTAAAATATAAATTCTTCATAGATAATCAGTCGTAGTATGCATTTTCAAATCAATTAACTTACTTTTACTTAATTTTCGAAATATTTTCTTCCAAATATTTTTACATTTTCAAAATTGATTTTATTTATTATAATATGGAATATTTATTTTAGATAACCAATCCTAATTTTATATATTTTAAGACTAATCACTGTTTAATATTCATTTAGCTAATTTCAGAAATATGGTAATAATTCTTGATATTCTGTAGTTTTCAGTTTATATATATTTACTATACTCTAGGATATATAATTTAGACAATAACATGTACAGTGTGTGGCCTGAAAAGAATATACCTATATGCATCATATTACCCATAATATTTTAGATTTTTTTCCATACTCTATTGAAATTATAACTTCAAACTGGTAAAATGAAACACAATTGGTTTCCAATTTTAAGGAATTATGAATGCTTAACTTCTTGACTAAAAGTTCGTTCTTGATGTATAATTCAACTCAATTTATTTAATAACTAATAAATGAAATAAGAGACTTTGATAACAGAGAGATATTTTTTCATTCACTAATGCCGCTATTATAAGTAGAAGTTAAAATATAAAAATGGTTGTAATTATATTCCAACATTAACTGTTTGTGAGGAGATGAAATCGTGACCGAGAAAGAAAAGTCGTAAAATAATTAGGATAATTTGTTTGATATAAAATCTTGATTTCCAAAGAAAACTTAAAGAGAAATCATAAAACTTATTGAATAATTTGCCACCATAAGCAATTAAATATTTAATGTCGGTAATTCAATATTATGATGAAAATTGTCCAAGAAATCATTCGTATTGCATTTAAAAATCTGAATAAATTTCATAAATGTTATTTTTATAAAATTAGAGCAATACTAATAGAACTATGACTTAAAATAAATAATAACTTCATTTTTCTCATAGCAAAGGTTTTTTTTATGTTCGAAATTATATTACAAGATTTTTAAAATAAAATTAAATCTTTCATAAACAGTAATGGAAATGTCTATTTAATTACTTATTTTTATTCGTACTAAGCAGATAAAATTTGAACAAGATCATTTCAATAGTAAGATGTTAATATATTAAATGAGTGAAATTTTCCAATTAATTTTATGGAATCGCTTTTTCATATTGTATTTTTATAAAGACTTAAAATATTCCAAATAAGATTATAATATTTATGTATTTGCATCTTATTTTAGGATACATTATCTTGTTTATTTTATTTTAGGAAATGTTTTAATGTATAATCTTCACTCTACGTTATAAATGAAATTAAAATATGATGATGATTTAAGATGAAACGTTGTTTTCTTCAATTGAGAAAATATTTTTCTCAATTAAATTGGTATTCATAAATATAAAAACGTCCGAGTAAACAAACATTTTTTTACGAAGGAAATATATTAAAATGTTTTTTAGATTTATTTTATTTTCTCGTATTCCAGAAAATCTTATTATTGATTTCGAAAATTGAAATTATTATTTCATTTTTTTAATTCAAACCAAAATGCATTTTGAATTGTACTGTAATTAATAGAAACTTACAATTGAAGTTCAAAAAATATTTTAAATAAGACACGTTATTTTATTCATTTGAGTCAAATTCATTTTATGAATTTATTCTAGAAACTTTGAGATTCACTGAATATAACAGAGTTATTTTTATTAAATTAATATTTTTGGCTAAAAAGGGCTTGTAACGTTTTTTACACCTAAATTATAGTAAAATTATATTAAAGAGAGAAATTTATTCTTATTATAAAAGGTAATCTTACCATCGTGTTTCTTTATAAGTAAAAATGCCAAATAACTACCATATAATGTATGCCTTCATGCTACAAGTATTACAAAAGTTAAAAATATTTAAATATAATAATAATATTATGCTGTATTTAAAAATTTAAATTTCTGAATTTCATTTTAAATCTAAATTTTATTAATATATGTTTTAAGAAATATAAAATAATAAGCTTATTTTTCATAATTTAGGAATTAGCTTTTTTAATTCATAATTATTTTAGTAAGTGTTTTAGTATTACTAAAGATGAATTAAAGGATACAATAATTTTAATTTGAAAAAACATGAAAGTAACACGCAGGCAAAATTAAAATTTGATATTTATTATAATATGTCAGATAATTTGATTATGAATATGTTAGAAACAAATGTACAATAAACACCCTATTAAAACTGGAACATTAATTACTGCATCTATTGTATATAAAAATCTTCATGAAAATCGTATAAAACCCTTTAACACTACATCGTGTTGAACATAAGAATGTACCATATATTTTATAATTGTAAAAGTATATTTGTATTGAAACATAATTAGACCAAATGTCTCTATTTATTAAAAAATTGACTCTGATTTGGAACTGTAAAAATATTATGAATTTGAGATTGTTAAGATTAAGAATATAATTTTGATAAAAATAATTAAAAAATTCACTTTTTCAAAAAAAAGCATACAAATTTTATGAAAAATACAAGGTTCTATCTGTTCAAGAAGGTTTCGGTCTGTTAGGAAAAAAGTGAGATGCTCAATATTAAGAGAGATGCTATTATACTTCTCCTAATTACGACATAAAAAGTTTCTGCAACAAACATTTTACTAGTTTACACTAGGTTCAAAAATTTACTATACTGGATCAACTTAGATATCAACAAAATAAAATTTTTAACATTGTAACATTTAATTTCATGTTACTTTTACAGTTTCTATATATTTTAAGCTAAATTAATTTTCTATTTATTTTAAATTGTAAACAATATTATTTCAATCTAAATGTTAATAATTTTAAGAGTATAAAAATTATTTAATTTTAAAACTGGTTTTATATGATAATAAGGTAATTGTTGAACAAAATGCAAAATTTCTAAGATAAAAATATAGTTTAAAATATATTTTATTGTGAAAAACTACATATTATATTAAAATAGCAAAATATATAAATTCGCAAAACAAACATAACAAAAAAGGTGAATGCAATTTTGGTGAAAAAACAGTTACGTTTTTGAATTATAAAACTGGATAACAAAGGTTATCATAGAACTCTTTAATTTATGATACAAAACTGTTCCCATTTTTATACACTCGTACATACCAAGGAATATTCTTTGATTTAAAACCTTTTCTTCAGTAATTCTTTTTTTCGCAACTTTCGATTCGGAGGAAAAAATTCGAACGAAGAGTCTTAACGAGACAGAACCTAATCATTAGTAGTTTTAAAAGAAAAAAAAAGAATTACATTTTCTTTTTACGGTTGAAAACGGTTTTTTTGAAACCTCACATGGTATAAATTTATGCCTTAACAAGCTACTAATGCTGTTGCCAGAGGATATAAAAAAATAACCAAGCGGTTTTTGACTTTTAAAGCAGAAAGAAAGATTTTGGTATTTTTGTGAAGGGATATTAGAGTGTGATAGAAACTTTTATGCCCCCTTTTTAAAAATAATAAATTTTTCAATTAATCTCCAGAAGCAAGAAATTCTCAAATCTCCAACAATCGTTTGTACATTGAATGAATATAGAAATTCTCATAATCTGCTCTCTATTAAAGTTTTAAATGAAACAATTCAATTAATTGAAAATGCCAATTAGAAAAGTAATAATAAATATTTAAATAATCCTTATAATTCCGTCAATATTTTATTTAAACCATTTGACTAATAATATTTGATGCAAAATTTTATTTCTGTCACAATTATAATCATATATGCTATGTTAAAATAAACGTAAAGGTAAAAAATGAAAGCTTGTAACTAAATTTCATACGAAGAACAAAACATATATTGAAAATGACTTTTGTTCGTATACACATAAAAGTCCGGTCACATAATATGGCCATCACTAATTTTCGATGTCAACGTTAAATAACCAATCAGAGGAATCACAGGAGCAGTTAAACGTATTTAAAGGGTATACGAGGGCTTAGAAAAATCATTAAAATCATTGGTGATATACAGAAATGGAACGATTTATCCGACATCCAAAAGGGTTTGATCATTGACTTTCGGGCCAAAGGTCGAAGCACTCCCAAAACTTCAATAGTTTGTATTCTCGTGTAGCCGTGGTAAAAGTAGACTGTGCATAGAAAAACGGGACTTGTCCATGAACCTATGTTGACAGCTGTTCATCGGCGACGAAGGCAGGAATTTACACGTATGCACCACTGAACTTTCATTTCAATGAGTCTGTATTCGTAAAGTTTTCCGATTAATCACTTTTTATGCTCTCTTAATCAGACGGATATTGAAATATAATAAATATATATTGAAATATATATAAATAAGTATATATAATAGGGAAATTAAAATATATATAACCTCTGAAGGCAAACAACCTGTAACCGTTGCTGAAATGGTAGAGGCTGGAGCCAGAACCATTCTGTGGTTATTCTTTCCTGGCATTCTCTCATTATTATGGGAAAAAAAACGATGGATTAATACAAATAAGCTTCTGTCCTTGCGGACAATTCTACTCCTATATGTGCATTGTTTTTCTTCAGTATAATAACATCTTCCAGCAAAACAATGAGCTGGCATTGTACGGATATTGTTCGATGAGCATCTGGAGCTTTTATGGTAAATTCTTACTCTCCCCAGGCCAAAAAACTCTCCTGACTTGAACCCGTTCAAGATTCTGTGGGACCATCTCGATCAGGTTGTTCACGGCTTAGATCCTCACCCGCGTAATCTGTGAGACCATCTCGATCAGGTTGGACCATGAGGCAATTTGTGGGACCATCTCGATCAGGTTGTTCATGGCTTGGATCCTCACCCGCGTAATCTGTGGGACCATCTCGATCAGGTTGTTCATGGCTTGGATCCTCACCCGCGTAATCTGTGGGACCATCTCGATCAGGTTGTTCACGGCTTGGATCCTCACCTGCGTAATCTGTGGGACCATCTCGATCAGGTTGTTCACGGCTTGGATCCTCACCCGCGTAATCTGTGGGACCATCTCGATCAGGTTGGACCATCAGGCAATCTGTGGGACCATCTCGATCAGGTTGTTCACGGCTTGGATCCTCACCCGCGTAATTTGTGGGACCATCTCGATCAGGTTGTTCATGGCTTGGATCCTCACCCGCGTAATCTGTGGGATCATCTCGATCAGGTTGTTCATGGCTTGGATCCTCACCCGCGTAATCTGTGGGACCATCTCGATCAGGTTGTTCACGGCTTGGATCCTCACCCGCGTAATTTGTGGGACCATCTCGATCAGGTTGTTCATGGCTTGGATCCTCACCCGCGTAATCTGTGGGATCATCTCGATCAGGTTGTTCATGGCTTGGATCCTCACCCGCGTAATCTGTGGGACCATCTCGATCAGGTTGTTCATGGCTTAGATCCTCACCCGCGTAATCTGTGGGACCATCTCGATCAGGTTGTTCACGGCTTGGATCCTCACCCGCGTAATTTGTGGGACCATCTCGATCAGGTTGTTCATGGCTTGGATCCTCACCCGCGTAATCTGTGGGATCATCTCGATCAGGTTGTTCATGGCTTGGATCCTCACCCGCGTAATCTGTGGGACCATCTCGATCAGGTTGTTCATGGCTTGGATCCTCACCCGCGTAATCTGTGGGACCATCTCGATCAGGTTGTTCACGGCTTGGATCCTCACCCGCGTAATCTTGCACAGCTGTCCGGAGCACTGAAGTCGGAAGGTTTAACATCTCAATGAACATCTTCATAAACCTAATTGACTTTCTTCTTGTATGTTTCACAGTAATCCACTCTGCGAAAATTGGTTATCCAGACTTTTTACGGGTGATCACATATTAATGTTACTGGATTGGTATATAGTTCTTGTACAGAAAAAGCTAACTCTCTCTATTTTAATGTTTATAAAATATTGTAAAAAAATTGCAATTGTATAGAATTCACATGAGTATATCAATAAATAGTAGGCAGCGAATTGTAAGGCAGCATTATTGTTTTATTTTCTAAAGAATCCCCTATAGTAAAATTTTTATTATTAATTAAACAAAAACAAATCAAAACATTTGCTTTCCCTTAGTATTTATAAAAACGTCTACATTGTTTACCATTTTTCAAATTTGTCTTTCTTTCGAAGAATTTTATATTCAGAAAAAATAAGTATATTAATTTGAAATTTATAATCCTTAAAATATTAAAAATATCTTTAAAGTATTGGACAAAAAGTGTATAAAAAATCATTTAATTTTATTTTAAGAGCTAATATTGCCTATCAGAAGAAAAAATCATGTTTCTAAAAATGCTTTCATAAAAAAGTAAAACATAGTAAAGTAACAAATACAAATTCATAAATTTGTTAAAAATAATTTTATGTGATAAATTAACCCAAAGAGAATAGTCCTTTGGGGAACCTCAAAAATTAATGAAAAGTTATAACTTTTATAATTCAAATAAGTAACCAACTTTATGTATGTCAGAAAAATTAACATTTTAATTCAAAAACTAGTGCACAGACAAATTAAATTAAAAAGACATTTTTGCATCCTTTTGAGAAAAAAATTCGTACGCAACCTAAAATAATACTTTAAATTAGCATACGAGTGTTATATATTTATAATTTGTTAAATTAGTGTAAAAGTTCTCCCATTGAAAAAATTCTTATTCATCTCGTTAAATATAATTACTAATAGTTTTCTAGAAATATCGGAATATTTAAAATTCATCACATTGTAGTTAATACTAACTATTTTCATGAAATATGCTTAATATTCATTCCGAATCGATTTATATAATATTCATATCTGTTATATTTTATGATTCATTATTTGAAGGAAAGAGGATTGTATGTGAAATGTTTAATTAATGATAAACATAATTATATTTACACCATTTTAGGTTTTAATACTTCGGCTTGAAATAATTCTATGTGTATGAGGTTTAAGCCTCTAGAAAAGAAAGAAAATATAGAACAAACTTTAATATTATATCAGTTTTTATAATTAATTCATTATCTAAAATTTTACAGATCAGATATTTCAAATAAAGGTCTGTAAGTAATTCAAAATAAACAATATTCAAATTTACATATAGACATCAAGATCTCTAATATTTAAAGTAATAAATTTTGATAATTTCAGTTTCGTATCAATGGTTATTTGAAAGCTATAAGAGAATTTATAAAGATTAAATTACAAGCAGTAAAATGAGCAAACTTTTCTTTTGGTGAATTGGGGACCAAATTAAATGTTTCGCAATGAATCTCTCTAAAGTGATATGAAAAATATTAATAATTCTTACGATTTTTGATATTTTCCAAACTACCTAACTATTTCGTTCATCAACTTTCATCGCTATTTATTGACTTTAAATAATCTTAATTATAAGCATATATATATATATAATAAGAACCAATTTCCTTCTAATTTTAAATTTATTTTTAAATTTTTTATGTGAAATTTAAAGAAATGTATGTGTGATTTGTTAATTGTATAATAAAAGAATAATTATATTTCATATTTAAAATAAAAAATCATTTAGAAATCTTATCTAAGCAATTTTTTAAGTAAAGTTAATTTATAAATTTCGGAGTAAAATTAATTTATTACTTTCAGAATTATGATGATTTAAAGTGCTTACGTGTTTATTATGCATTCTTCTCATTATACAAAAATCTAACAATTGCTTTAACTCGAAACGCATTCATCAAACGAAAAACAAATACATTCTCATACAAATTAACTTCATCCGAAAGTAATCTGCGATGATATTTACCGTTTAAATTAGGAGCCATATTTCAATAACTTTATTAGCGACGAGATACTCCAAATTATCCATCTCATATTCTTTTAAGATCTCCTTTTATACGAATTACCAGTCAAGAAGAGGACGGCGCCAACTTTCAACGTTGTAATAAGACATAAATGCTTATTAACCACCTTTTCTGGAGAGCCCCCACTGAACGGAAATCGATACAGACAGCGATGCGTGGTGAAATAAATGGAGGCAGCTAACCTTCCGATGCGCTGAGACAGCGGGCAAAAGCATATGGAACAATGATAAATGAGGCACACTCTTTTATAGGTCATTAATACCACTTTTACAGGCATGCTCTTCCTAATATATCATCGGCCATCGCTGTCAAAAACAACCCGCAACGCAGTTCTTTTTGTTGTAGGGAATTCTGTTTTCGAAATCCCCCAGCCACATCTCAAAAAGGGAAAGATGTAGAAAGAGACATTAAGTGGCCCCGATTGGGTACCAGGAAGACCCAGAGAGATGCGCGAAATGACTGAATTACAGGCTCGTGCTCATCAAGATAGGAAATTGCATTGGTGGTACATGAAATTGGTAATAAGTAATTCATTAAGTAACTATCTTATTCATCTCGTTATATATATATATATATATATATATATATATATATATATATATATATATATATATATATATATATATATATATATATATATAATATATATATATATATATATATATATATATATATATATATATATATATATATATATATATATATATATATATATATATATATATATATATATATATATATATATATATATATATATATATATATATATATATATATATATATATATAATTAGGGTGTACTGGCTTCTTAAAGACTATGTCTTGGGCCATTGCAGAAAAGCCATAATTTGTGCCAATGTGGTCAACACCCCCTGACGAAGATGGCCATATCGGTTCTTTATTCCATTTTTATCTATTTACTATTATCTTTGTTATTTTCTTTGAAATTTCTTCCAAGTATTTTCAAAGTAATTCTTTCCATTTGGTATTTTCAATGTATTGTTTTCCATTTAATATTTTCAATGTACTATTCTCCATTTGGCATTTTTATTGCATTCTGTTTCATTTATTGTATTTTTTGTTTCATTGTATTCATTGTATTTTATAATATATATATATATATATATATATATATATACCACTAGTTGCATAGCATATACAATTTCTATTGATTGCATTAACAAATTAGCAATATATAGATTTACATGGTTTACGTTGCAGTTGCCTTATAATTTAAGTTGTACAATTATTTTGAATTAGAAAGGATAGTGTAAATATGATGCCGCAACAATAAGAAAATAAAAAGTACTTTTTGAAATTTTTAAAAGCATATATTACAGATTTTGCTTGATAAGTTTATTATTTTGAAACTTATGTAATTATCCATGCAAATTATAAAACAATGCACATTCTTTTAATAAATATTAATTGCACATGAATAAAATAATTTCATATGATCTGGTAAATAATGAAATTTCTTTCATTATTTAAGCTCAATTTTTAATTAATATGTCAATCAATAATCTTCGTCTTAAATTTACAAAATAATTTCCGATAACTCTTATAAGCTATTAGAAATGCTATTTCTAGTCTATTTATTAGACAATTTAGTATTTTGAATTTGTAACTTGATTTTAAAGTGTTAACATTGTTCAACCAGCTTGTAATAAATTATAGCTTATTAACTTGGATAAATGTTAATTTTTCTAGCCGAATTATCAGTACATTTGACCCTATATTGAATAACTTAAAAAAATCATATTTAGTAAAAACATAATTGAGAGTATCTCAAATATTATTAAATTAATTGTTTTTTCATTAAAAGATGAAATTTAGCTTAATAATTTAACCTAAGTATTCATAATTTCCAAAATCAAATTAATTAGATATGAAATCAACGCCTTTATGAGAGATATCATACTTTTTATGCTGCGTGTAATCTAATTTATTATCTTCGGCAAAATAAAGAATACACTCAACTTATGAAAAATTCGGAAACAATTTATTAAAGTATTCAACCAACAACCATAAAAGCGAACTTCATTATACCCAAACTGCGTGCTTAGATCAAGGATTTAAGCATTCTTTTGCGATCCATCAGCATAATGTTCCCATATACTTGCTAAAAGTTCGAACATTTTCATAAAAAAAAGAACTAAAATTATGAATTGCCAGGAAGTTTATCACGTAAGCTGGCACAATACACAGATGACATTTTCCGAAAGGAATCTCAGCAAGTACTTTGCTTTTAAATTGATCACTAATCAGCTGTTTAAAAATCTAACATATATCAGAGATAAGCTTTAATTTCATTATAATGAGGTTATCATATTAATTGCTTAAAAGGTGTTAGTTCAGTATGATCGTAATCAAAATTAATTCTACGTAATTTTTATGTTGAGTATAAATATAAAATAAACTACTCACCAATGCTGTCAGATATTTTAATTTGAGACGCAAAACTCGTCCTAAAATCAAAAGAGAAATTTTTTTAATTGAGCCTGCAAATTTGTATTTAATATAAATGTATGTATATAAAATAAAATATAAAACATAATTAAAATTGCATTTGTTGTCTCTCTATTTCTTTTTAAATATATATTGTGTTTTTAAACATTTTGAGTTTTTTAACTATTTAGACAAAAGGCAGTAAATCGCTAGTCTTTTGATTCAATATATATTAATCCACAGCGAGTGTATTGTTTTTCCTTATATATCATCTGTCAGAAATACATAAAATGTGCATGAAATAAATATTGACTTCAATATTCTACAACTCATATACAAAATTATTGAAAATTGTTAAGAAATTATTGAAGAAGTGTTTTCAGGCGTCCGTACATTACTCAAATTACTTCAACTAATTCATATGCCAGATCACATTTTATGGCGCAAAACAGTATTTTAAATTAAGCTAATTATATGGAAAATATAATTAAGAAATCGTTATTTTTACAAATTGCAATTTTTCCTCAAAAACTATGTGTTTGTTTTCAATTGGAAGCCATGACATTTGAAAGTTGGCAGGCTGGGCCTATTTTAAATCTCATCTATTTTAAACTTAAAATACAAAGATAATATTTACCCTATATATTATAATATTCTTTATAGAATTAAATTTCATTTTACATGTGTTTTTAAAACCTTCATCCGAGACTGAATTTAATTAAATGTACTTAAAAAGGTAAAATAATGTATCTACAGTGTTTAAAAGCATATTCTACATGAAATTTGATTTATATGGTAAGAAAGAAAATATATATTTTTTTCAAAACAATGCCTTCAAAAAGTATAATTTCATGCAATCTGACTCTGTTGTCCATTTTATAAAAATTATGAATTATTGTATTATATTTTTTAAACCTATTTTAAAATTTATTTTATTTTAATATAAAATTTAAATATTGTTAAGCATAATTGATCGAAATTGAGCTTATAATACTAGGAAAGAAAGTTCATAAATTTATCAAGTTCGTGGTGTATTTGTAATAAATAACAATATTTTCACCAACATAATATGTTTCCAGCATATGTTACTGACAATCAAAAATACAAAAGCTAAAAGTAAAAATAGTAGTGTTAATTCGTTATATATAGTGTCTTAAGTAGTATTTAAATTTATAGACACGACCTTATTTGTAATAAATAACAATTTGTAATAAATAACACGTATTTGTAATAAATAACAATATTTTCACCAACATAATATGTTTCCAGCATATGTTACTGACAATCAAAAATACAAAAGCTAAAAGTAAAAATAGTAGTGTTAATTCGTTATATATAGTGTCTTAAGTAGTATTTAAATTTATAGACACGACCAAGTTTGATGAATAAAGTAAATTAAAAGAGAGACAGTAATTAAACTATGAACTACATAATGGCATGACAACATATATTATATATTAAAATTACTTCAAATACTTATTTTTTTCAACTTAAATATATTTCAATAAGTTTATAATATTATTTTAAACATTTTTATTATTCAAAGTTCATTTAAAGAACATTTTTAATTCAATTTCAAGTTATTTTAATATTGAAATAATTTAAAGTTGTTGTTTTGATGTGTACAAGTGTATTTCAGATGGAAATAAATTAGAAATCCACACTATAAATAGTATTAAATTGCGTGTGTGTGTGTGTGATTATTATCATTTTTTTAAAAATAATATTCTATAATAAATCTACTAATGGAAATTCTCAAAAATAACTTATTTCCAAAAAAAACTGGAATTTAAAAAAATAAAAATGTTTACTATCTGGAATTGAAAAAGAATTAGTACAGAAAGAAAAAAACGCAGATCAACTAAATTTTGTTCCATGTTAGAGCTTAAAAAACAACTCCAGCTTAAGAGAGAAAAAAAACAAATAAGTAAAAACTTAACATTAGTGTTCGTTCTTTGTTCTCTAAAAAAGAACAAGAATTTCTCTAAGCCGTTGTGGTCAACCAAAGAAATCTTTTTATCGGAAAACAGCACTTTGTGGAAGTCCAAGACATATTGCCCGCTATCGTCTGCCAAGGAACAAAAGTAAAAAATAATAAAAAGCACTCGCCCTCTGAAGCTACCACGCGCAGTAGAACAGAATTCCATCAGATTAAAGTGCATTCTGGGTATTACGCGTTTTTATCACAAAGGAGTTTCCTTAGGAGAAAAGCCTCACAAAAGCAAAAATAAAAAATTTATTTTTCAGGGTAAACAATTCCTTACTCAACTGGACCCTGAGGAAGTGTGTATAAACAAGTGGTGTATTTGAACATGTTTCAACTTGGCGTGATTCTCCTACAAAGTAACCAAATAAATCTTGGAGACAACATTTGGAGCACAATTTTCTGGAAGAACCTTTAAACAAGTTGTATTAAAGTAAGACGAAAAGAGAGAATAGTCACTATCACTTTAATTAAAATATCTTGTTTCAGAAATAACACTTAAAAATAGTCCATATAACCGCTGATTAATTTATTACAAAATTAAATTGCATGTCATTTTTTTCATAAAAATAATGATATGTTTCGTTAAATACTTTTTTCAACAATTTTACTATCACACACCTAAAATAGGTAATTTTCTCCTCCACAGTTATTTGAAATTCTATTAACAAAACAATAAATCATTGTAATTTTTCGATTTTTATATGATTTTTACAATGGATTTTGATGTGCAAACTTAGTTCTATCTAAGCATCTAATACTTCTCAAAGTTTACAAACGATCAGCTTTGTAATCCAAAGAATATTATATGAAAGGACAAAGTGCGTATTAATACATAATTTTGTGTATTATTATTTCTTTGGTCAAAATAGAAACAATAACATGCTTTAAAAATATACTAAGTTTTGGTTGGAAAAATCGTACAGACATTCGTCCAACCAAAACATTCACTTCTATTTTTTACAAATTAAAAAAATTAAATTCGATGCATTAAAGTTTATATTAAGAAATGAAAGGAAAATAGGAAAAGCAATTATCTCATTGTTTCTCATTCAAATAACCTCCATACAACATCCTGAAACTAGAAAAATACATGTTTATGAGTTAAGTAGATAACTCACAGCTGACAAAAATATATATTTATTACAACTACGTTTTTTAAAATTTGTTTTATATGTATTCAATAATGCCTTATATATATATATATATATATATATATATATATATATATATATATATATATATATATATATATATATATATATATATATATATATATATATATATATATATATATATATATATATATATATATATATATATATATATATATATATATATATATATATATATATATATATATATATATATATATATATATATATATATATATATAGCCGACCGATTGGCTGAATGGTTAGCGTTACTGACTTCTGAGCTGTGAGTCCCGGGTTCGAATCCCGTTTCGGGCATGGATGTTTCTTTCCTTCTTTGTTCTCTTTGTGTTTCTCTGTCCTTTCTTCTGTGTGGTTGTATGAATGTGGCTCGCCCTATAAACGTGTTTGTGGTGGTATGGCGCGGGTAACGCTACTCGCCTCCGTGACTTGGTTCACAGGTGCTCGTTGGGTAACGATAAATGAGTAACAGTTTCTGGCCTTGTTGTGGCATAGGGTTCAGTCACCCTTGTGTGCCCACCATTGGATTAAAAAATAATATATATATATATATATATATATATATATATATATATATATATATATATATATATATATATATATATATATATATATATATATATATATACATACATAAATTTGTCGCATAATATTTGAAATTATGAAAGGATATAGATATTTTAACGATTAAAAATAAGTAAGGTAAAAAATACATAAATTATCAACCAAATATCTACATAAATTATTATTTTCACAAATATACTAATTTAATCTGTAAATATCAAACACTTGTGTGCATTAATCACCGTTTGTCTTTATCCGAACAGAAAAATTCGAATGAGTTCTGTAGGCATAATAAATCGTAAAAATAGATTAGGGAAAAAATGTCGCATTCCGATAGTAAATTATTGAGGAAAAATAATCTACCGCGTTTATTTCATTATTTTAGATAAATTTAAAAAACACATTTGAAATAAAGGTGGTGTGTGAGTAATTTTATGGAAACCCATCTTTCTGCACGCTTGATTTGAGCTGAAGGCATTGTTCCATTAGAAACAATATTGCTGAATATTTAATGATAATGGAATTGGAAAAGTCTTTCATACTGTCATTTCTAGAACTTCGTTTTCTTTAATAATAAAGAATTTTTTAAAGAGGACATTCAATTCATGTGCCAAAATTATTATTCATATAGTTATCATCTATAAGCAATAAATAATGCCAAAAACAATAAAAAAACGACATAAACTTGAAATCTATCGTTCACATAACTTTCACATGTAAGTGGACGATAGTTTTCAAGTTTATGTCGTTTATTATTGTTGAACCTATCACTCAATACAAACCAAAGCATAAAAGCAAAGTAACACTGAAATAGGCAGTAGGTTAATCTTAATGAAGTAACACATATTTGATATTTTAAAAACATTAATTCAAAATCTATACCAATATGATTCCAAGAGTTTTATAACAACAACAACAACGAAAAGAGGAGGCCCTGGTCTGTACCTATCGGTTATCAGGTTCCACCCCCTCTTCAAATTAGAGAAATAAACACCTCGCACGAAGTGCCAGGTGCCCGCTGAGATCCAGAACTTGACAACGTAGTTGAGGACTAAAAATGAAAACAATGTTGGACTTTCAAGCCTATATCTGTGACACATGTCAGAGAAAGAGGCTCATTGGAACAAATTACATTTCAGTACATAAGAGAGGAAAAATTTAAAATTAAAGATGAAAACATAAGTAATGTGTAAATTAAAGCAGATGAGATTAAATAAGTATAAAAGGTGGTTGAGATTACTATTAACCGCAGCATCTATTTTAGTTTAAATTTGGTTAACAAATTTGCATTAAAGTGAAATATTTAAAAAAAAAAACATTTGGTCACATATTACAGGAATAAGATACAATAATTCCATGAAAAAGAAAATCGGCAAAGGTAAACATTAAAGAAAAAAAAGATAGAGTAGGCGACGAAATAGTTAGATACACTAGAGATAGAGTGAATCATTCATAAAAATTTAACAAGTACAGAATTGACATAACAAGTCTCGTTAATTTGAGAAATCCAGCTTAGAAAAGATGTAATGATTCTTACTTATAAGAGAAAAAACATGAAAAACAAAATTCTAGGCTAAATACAGTAAGATGTGTAACAAGAGTTTTATAGAAGTTCGATTAGTTACCAGAAAATGTGTATCAGTATTTCATGAAAAAATCCCAAATAAAGTATTTAACCAATAAATATCAGAGAAATGTTTTCTTTCACATGAACCCTAGGCAATAATTTTCGTCACGCTTTTACTTACTGATATTATTTGGTGATTAACAAGGACAAACGGATGGGAACTGATGTGGAATCGTGTTCGGAAGATAGCAGATCCAATATCTGATCCAGCCTAAGGTGATTGTGGCATTGACTATGTGTAGAAGGCATGTATAATGTTTTGTAGGATAAAACACTTTTTCGTAATTATGGCTTAGAATGGAAAATGAGGATAAAAGAAAATATTAGCCTAGTTCTTGGCAATAGCTGAAAATTTTGAAATTCGTTTTAATTGTATAAAAAGGAAGATAAAAAAATACCAATATTATAATATCTCATTTTTGCCTAATTAGTTTCAATATTTTTTTACAATAAAATGTGTTACATACAGAAGACTAAACCATTAATATTGTACAACGCAGTGGTACATTTTCTGATAAAAATAATAATTTTTCATAGTTTATGCCATAGATAATGAAATATTAAGGATTCTTTAACACGGTAAATTTTAGAAATACTTGTTGTTGTTGTTACTAATGACACTTGGACAAGCCAAGCTCGCTATGCCTTGGCTATGCGAATTTAAGTCGATTGGGAGCGTCTTTCGTTTTAATCAGAGCACCATGAAGGTGAAAGTACGACTTTGCTCTACACACATGCCATTGGTACCCGTTTATAGGGTAGGCAACCATTCACACCTCATTTATACAAGAAAAGGACAAAGATGGAATAGATAGAGAGAGAAAGTACATCTATGCCCTAACCGAGATTCGAATCTAGGACCTCCTTATCCGCAGTCAGGCACGCTGACCACTAGACAAGTTGGGCGGCTAGAAATACTTAAAAGAAATTACAAAGTTTAAAAAGAAACATAAATTTTACTCAACAATTTAAAGTCGTATCCCGGAATCTGTTGTTCTAATGTCCAATCTAACTTTCGTTTCTTTCCATTTATCTCTATGTAAGGGATAATTATATAAGTGGTAAACATATGCGATAAAGTATCTATAATTAAATTATTTATAAAACCTACCAACTTATATTTCCATTGTCACATTTAAAATATATAGTGTAAAAATATATAGTCTGAATAGGCTACTATTAATTACTAGAACATCAGTATATACGTTTTTATTCAATGAATCGTGGCACATTGTTTCCTAAAATTCGCTAGAAATTAAATTAAAATACATTTTCTAACCATTTACTTAATATTAAAAAAGCTTTAATGAGAAATTGTAAGGATATAACACATTAGCTGTAAAATATTTAATACGATTTCTGTTTTTTTCTTTTTTTTCTAAAATGACAAAAGCTTTTACTTAATATATTTCTCAAACATTAAAGAATTTATGGACAAATTAAAAGGCATACAAAGTAAAAGTATATGGTAAGTATTTGATTCAATATAAGAATTTTTTTCTGTTCAACCATACTTTCTTCTACAAAATAGTTATATTTTCTATTAATTCTTAACTTTAAGCCATCAAATTTTATTTTTCATCCTTCTTTCAAGGAAATTGCTATACAGAAAATTTATTTTTCATTTTCTTTCAATGAAATTGTTGCAAAAAAATTGTTTTTCGTATTTCTTTTTAAAAAAACTGTTACACAGAAACCGTCTACAGTTAACTAGAAATTGTTTCACAATTAATTACGTAACTTTGTTTATTTGATCCTAACTAGATATTAACGTAAGAAATATTAAACAATTTTTAGCTTTTAAATAAGGATGTAATATAAATTTACCTTCAAAATACTGTAGATGAAAAATTAAAATTGAATATGCATTATAATTTTAATATAATAAATGATTTTTATATTATGTATTTCATCACTTTTAAATAAATTTCATTCAACAACATAGTAAAGATTTATTTTTTTACTTTAGCTAATATTAAATTACTTTATGCTTATAGCAATAATTATTATTGCAATGATAAGCAAAATAAATAGTTAAAAATATGTATTACAATTATTTACACAAACGATACAGTTGTAACGTTATAATGAAGGAAAAAAATATAGCAATTTTTATTCTGATAACCCGAATTTACTTTTATATTTATTCCTTGATTTTTTTTACAAATTTTACAATTAGAAAATATTTTATTTCCTTAGTAATTCGTTTAATAATATTCTAATTTAAAAAGAAAAAGAAAATATACTAATAAGGGAACACAATTTATTATTATTAAAAGTATTTTTATAATGTAAATGTTTGCAGAGTAATGTATATATTTATAAAAATAATTCATGTTTATGTAATAGAAAGTCGATTATCATCTATCCTATTAGGAAGTAAAAAGCCAAAAGAGGCGTTTCATTTATTACTGCATGACTAAATGTTACTAGAGAAGATTAAGAAGATACTGTTAACAAAGAAAACTGAAAATGCCCTAAATTGTGCAAAGTAAGGAAAACATGATAGGCATATTTTTTATAGTGTTGTAATATGGCATTACACAGACATAGAAGATAGCATGCAGCTATGTACTTTAAGATGTTTTAGCAATTCAATCCACTGTGGCTACTCAGACTACATTGCTACAGACAAATATCGGAGTTGGTAAATAGAAAGGTACACAGGTATCCAGAAAACATTCTTAGTCATATCAGCGAACAATGGCCATTCATGTCAATATCAAATGCAGGTGAACTATTTTCATTTTTCTCATCACATTTCTCTAAAAACTTACTCTCACCATAATGCTATATGGCAAATTAGAGTTAATATCAAGAAATATGAAATTTCCTCTATAAGTAGAACTGTTTTTGGCAACACCTGTATCTTCTTGAAGCATTACAGGAAAATGCAACTATGCTATTCATTTTAGACAGTATGGTATAGTAAACATGTTTTCTTTTTTTCGAAATCCAAAACATTTTCTGGTTTTTGACATGATGCATGACCGTTAATTTTCCTAAGGTTGATAGAAAAAATATATCTGCTAATTTTGGATGTCCGAGATATTCTTTACTTATGCTTTACAATGCAATAATTAAGGTGTTTTTGATCCCTTGATTTTATATTTCAATGACACACACACACACAATCATCAGATCTTGATCAACACAACAATTATATTCACGAAATTATGAACTGCATTCCCAATAAACTTCTCATGTAGCTAAGATTGATTTATCAATTAACAATTAAGCATTGCCCATAAGAGATAATCCATAATTGATAGAAATTAGTTTAAGAATATATCAATTAAAATGAAATTCGATGATTTCTATGTTAGTTGATATTTAAATTTTGTAGTTTAAATATCTTTAAATATACTAAAAATCCTCAAATGTAACTTTTGAAAATATAAAGAAAATAGAAAATAATATAAAACAAACTGTAAAAACATAAAATCCATGTCTGAAGTGGGATTGAACCTATAAATTTTTGAATAACAACATGCTGAGCATTCAACTACCACCTTATCATCAACTATATAATACTCTCTGATGAAATTTAATTTTTGTTGCTTACCGCTTTCATGAGGTGACAACTTTAACGATTGCTATGATAAGATTTATATTTTTAACAAACATCAAAAATATTTTCCTTTAATTCAAAAAATTAGAAATATATGTTAATTAAACAAAGTAATTAATATATTTTGCTGGGGAAATAAGTATGCATCTGTAAAAAATCAAGAAAAAGGCATAAATATATTTTTAAAAAATTACATTTTAATTGTTCAGAAATTCTTCGTGTACAATCTTGAAACCCGAAACTGAATAAAAAAATGAATTATCATCCTACAGAATTTAAAAGAACTAAACACACATGTGCACGCAATCTATTTATTATAGTTTTTGTGTAACATTTTGAACAAATGATTAAAAAGATGGATTATGGCATGATAATTGTCATCTGCTCATTAAGTGAAGTGAAAATATGATCCATTTGTTTTCTCAACTAATTTAGCTCCTGGCTCATCATCGCATGAAGATAATTTTTTAAATAATTTCTGTTTTGTATGTTTTGAGAGAAAATATCCTGTCAAAAATATGAATAAATGGGTAACCTAGAGATAAAAGGAAATTTTTAATCCCAAATTATTTATTAACTGCAATAATTAAAGCAAAATATTTTCCTATATCGTTATCGTCAAAGAATTTTCTTTAAGTTAACTTTCTTTGTTAAAGAATGTCTAAAATTAATTTACACAACCTTCTCGCTTTAATGTCAATAATCTATATACGTAATAGAATGCTTACAAGAGAAATAAAATAAAGCAGAAATACCAAGAGAAATATGGAAAAATATTTATAAAATGATAAAAATGAGTTCTTTTAAAACAATTTAAAATTTTTGTGATACTTAAAAAAAATCTTAATGAATCCCTGGTCCACACCAACTATAGTGATTTTTTCTTTCTCTTAAACTTTAAAAAAAAGAGTAAAGAAATTTGCTAACTTCAAATAACTGCTCAATTTTATCTAAAGAAATTCCCTTAAAATTTTCTGTTCAAAAACTGTAATTATAAATAAATTATTAGATTCTGAAATATACTTTAATTAAAAATTATTTATGAATATTTTAATTACAACAGTATTTTAATAATTTAAATATTTGATGTTAAACTAAGAATCGATATATTATGTAATTTACATAGAATATTGAAATATTTCAATATTCTATGTAAATTGCCTAATTGCTGTTTTTTGTTTCTAAATTATTAGTAAATTCAAACAAAAAAGTGAAAGAAAATTACATAATATTTATGAGAGTCTCTACTCAGCAAACCAATTGTTTTCAACTAATTAAATAAAGAAAAATAATAATAAGTTAGTTTATGTATTGCCACTAAAAATTAGAATAAGATTTGGAAAATTCTCTTCGGGCATTCATCTTTAGAAACTTTAGAAAAATTAAATTTATCTTACAATTTAAAATGGTAAATAATAATCATTATAGACAACCAGTAGCAATAATAAAATACTTTTAGAAATAAATAAAATTGTAAATAATTATAGCCCAATTATTTTAAAGAAAAATCTAAATTAATACTAACAATTTATAATTTGATTTATATTTACATTTAAACACTGTTATTTCTTATTACCAATAATTAAAAAAAATTCTTTCCTAAAGATATTTTACTTAAGTCTCAACTAAAAGAACAAGTAACAAAAAGAAGAATATTGGTTTTAAAGAAATAAAATTAATTTGCTCTCTTTCATTTTATATTAATACAATATTTTAATTTGTGATTAAGCAATATGGAAGCAAAAATGCTTAAATTATAAGTGCACTTTATTTGTAACAAGAGAATAAACATGGATGATATTCTAAGTCCATACGTTATCATTCATTAGCTTCATGATTTGATTTAGAATAAATCTCCTACGCTCAAAATAAAGCGGAAAATTTAAATACTTAAACCAAACAGCATGAATGAGTTCTGATTACATTACGTTTGATTACCTAACTGTACATAAAGTATATGGAAAGCTATTGTCGATATAATTGCAGCATAAAAGACCAAACAATGATACAGAGCAAACACTTAATTTAAATATTAAATATTTATAACTCTTACTGTAAACATTACAGGAAATTAACTAAACGAAAGGAATACATAATTTTGATTTGAAATTTAAATATCTGAAACTAACAACTACAGATTATGGCGCAAATACGAATTAAGTGAAGCGTTATATATTGGAAAATTGAATTATCTTGAGAATGTAATGCAGTTTATTTAGAATATTTAGAAATAAATCTAAAGTCATCAAAATATTTGTTATTTTAATATGCTATAAATCATCTGTTTAATGTTCATAAATTTGTTTCTATGAATAAGAAAACGCTTTAATTCTTATATAAAATAAAAACAACGTATACACTCACACAAGCATATGTAACGGAACACGGTTATAAAACGTCGGAAACAAAACAAATCTTATTTTAATTGTGTGATCTTTCACACATTTTGATGTTGATTAATATATAAATTATATATTTAGTCTAATTTTTTAAGTTCTTTCAATACGAACACTCTTCGGGGGAATTGCTCGAAAATTTTTAGACATTTGTCCTTCGAGCTTGTCAGAAAAGAGTGTTCATTTTTGCATAGCTGACCATCTCCCTCCTGATGAAGACATGGTCCCTATGCCTTCTTGTCTTTTGCTTCATATACTTTAGTATCTTTCCAATTTTATATTTCTGATTTTACTTTTCTTCATGTTTTATCTTATATATACATATATGTATATATATATATATATCATGTATATATATATATATATATATATATATATATATATATATATATATATATATATATATATATATATATATATATATATATATATATATATATATATATACATATATATATATATATATATATATATATATATATATATATATATACATATATATATATATATATACATATATATATATATATATATATATATATATATATATATATATATATACATATATATATATATATATATATATATATATATATATATATATACATATATATATATATATATATATATATACATATATACATGTATATATATATATATACATATATACATATATATATATATATATATATATATATATATATATATATATATATATATATATATATATATATATATATATATATATATATATATATATATATATATATATATATATATATATATATATATATATATATATATATATATATATATATATATATATATATATATATATATATATATATATATGTATATATATATATATATATATATATATATATATATATATATATATATATATATATATATATATATATATATATATATATATATATATATATATATATATATATATATATATATATATATATATATATATATATATATATATATATATATATATATATATATGTATATATATATATATATATATATGTATATATATATATATATATATATATATATATATATATATATATATATATATATATATATATATATATATATATATATATAATCTAAAGTTCCAACGCACAAAGACGAAAAACTTGAAATGGAATTAATGTGATGCGAATGATTGTGATGATGGTATATCTGAAAAAGAAAATAAAATAGTCTCAAAGAAATAAAGAATAATGTTCTTATTGGGAAAAAATAATGATAACAGTGTGAACACTCTAGTACATATTTAGATCACCTTTAATCCAGTTTCCGGGATCCGGCAAATTTATCCACTCTTATTGGTGCTCTCTTGTAGCTCTTGTAAAAGTAAGATTCTAGAGAAATCGTTTTTACAGCTTTTAAATGTGCTCAACTGGAGATAAATTTGGAAAATATGTTGTTTAAAGAATAGTTTCAGCTTGTTATAATTAATATTTTGAAATAATGACCCTGTCTCCGATCATTATTTTTCTGAAATATTAGAGTGGAAGGCATTGCCTTGAGAACCAGTATATAGAACTGCAAGAATTCTTGAATATATCGTTTTGCCCTTAAAGTTTCCTATATCACTACTAGTTATGACAAATTATAATTAGTGATAGCTAACCATGTCTTCATACAAGTACTATAGCTGGTATGTCTCTCTGCAATAATTTATTGAAGTTCAAAAGGGAGCGGGATATTCGACCGTAATATATTCCCAAACAAAATCGAAATTCATTTCTCGTCATATTCCAACCAGACTATTGTAGATCCCCCGCATAAATCATAAATTTAAGACGATAACTTTCTGTTCTCTCACCCTTCAAAATCACAAGAATGCTTTCAAAGTCCGAAATTTCAAAATGGTCATAGCAAAAATGTTTAAGAGATTCGTTTTACTATTGAAAAATACATTTATTTAATACGTTATGTACCTTGTGGATTTGTTTTGAGTTAAAAAGTGCATTTATGAAGCATATTTGTAGATATGTTTCATGTTGAGAAATACATTTGAAAGCAAAACCCGATTCAGCTGACCATTTAGAAACTTACTTTTGAAACTTGCTTTTTAAGGCGTGAAATTTGCTTTTGAAATTTTATTATTTATTATAATCACAAATATATTTGTTCGAGTTTAAAGATGCACGGCATATAATATTTAAAGACGATCTTCGGTTAATCGATTTAAGTCTCCTACATGAAGTCTCGAAATGTTGTGAATGTCTTTATGCACACCCAAAAAACTAATATCCTACAATTTGACCAAAATAGCTTTGTTTGTGAGTAATTCGAAACATCCGGTCTTCTTTTAATTAAACAACGTGAGGCAACTTTTAAAAGCCTTCATTTTTATAAACGTTTTCGTATAATTCGAAAACATTTAAGTTTGGCAATTTTCCAAAATAAAAATAAGCAAAAAACAATATTATCTACCTCAGAAACAGAAAATATCTTACATAGCAATAGCTTAAATCTTACTAATTACGGCACTGAAATATTTTTATAATATTTCAGGTGCATTAGTAACAACTACCCGCTAAGTTTTGAGAGATAGAGAGATAGAAATAGAGATAGAGAGAGATAGAGATAGAGAGAGAGATAGAAATAGAGATAAAGCGACAGGGAGATCCACTTTAATTATATTTTTTGT
>CM075851.1:108242442-108249942 GCA_037975125.1 Latrodectus hesperus
AGTGTTTAAAGCAAAACGTATCATGGGTAGTTTGTCCTCCCAAGTATCATGTGAATCACCAACTAGAATTGCTAATTTGGGTTTTAGGTCTCGATTTTTTCGTTCAGCAGGGTTTGCTTGAGGATGGTATAACGGTATAAGATCTTGCTTAATACCCAAGATTTTACAAGTTTGTTGCATTACAGCACTGACGAACTGTACGCCATTGTCACTGATTACCCTTCTAGGTAGGCCATAGCGTAAGAAGACTTCTTCTATCAATATTTTAGAGCAATTGATAGCTGTAGCATCTTTTAAGGCAAAAAGTTCGACCCATCGTGTACTTGTATCTTCAACAAGAAAAATCCATTTTTTCCAGTTGGGGTCTCTGGGAGAGGGCCAAACAAGTCTATTGCCAGCGTCTCAAATCTTTGTGAGTAAATAGGCGTTCTGAGTAATCCAGCAGGTTTCTGGTTGTTAGATTTGTACCGATTACATTCAGCACAATCTTTCACGTATTCGGCGATAAACTTTCTCATGCCAGGAAAGAAATACCTAGAAGCAATTTTATGATACGTATTCTCAGCTCCACAATGTCCTGCAGTGGGAGTATCATGATATTGCTGTAGGACACGTTCTCGCTCGTGACAAGGGACAACTAACTGTGCTTCTTCTGACTCTGTTTCAGGCGAATATCGATACAGTATTCCCTGATTCATCAGATACCCTCTACTAGTCCAATTTACATAGTTTTCATCTTTCCGACCACTTTCAAAGCAGTCTATTATCTTTCTTACATCCTCATCCTTCAATTGTTCTTCACGAATATCTTTAGATTTCCTGGATGGCAAATCTATGGAAATAGTGTTCAAGTTACAAACAAATTTGTCCTCTTTATCAACTGGTCTGGACAGAAGATCTGCAATTACATTAGATTTTCCTGGAGTGTAAAGAATTTTCGGATGATATGACTGGATTTGAAGAGCCCATCGAGCTAAGCGTCCGGATGGCGATTTAATGCTCATAAGCCACTTCAAGGGTTGGTGATCAGATGCAATGATAATTTCTTGATTTTCCACATAGCCACGGAACTTTTCAAGTGCCCATACCACAGCTAATGCTTCTCTTTCAGTAGTTGAATAATTTCTTTCTGCTGAACTGAGCAATCGACTGGCATACTCAATCACATGTTCTTCCGGCCTTTCTCCTTGGATAAGGACTGCTCCTAGAGCGTAATTACTAGCATCAGTTCTTATGAGGAATGGTTTAGATCCATCTGGCTGAGACAACACAGGTGGTGAAATCAGCCGTCTTTTTAACTCATCAAATGCTTTCTGTTCGGTATCACCCCATGTCCATTGTTTATTCTTTTTTGTTAAGTCACTAAGGGGTCTAGCAACTTCAGAAAAATGGGGAACATATCTCCGAAACCAGGAACAAGTCTGTAGGAAGGACTGAACTTCTTTAGCACATTTTGGTGTTGGAATTTTTTGAATAGAAGATACTTTGTCAGCATCCACTTCCACACCTTTTTCAGTTATCCAATGACCTAAATACTTCACTCTGTCACAAGAAAAATGACATTTGCTTCTGTTAGCATTCAGTTTAAATATAGAAAGTCTTTCAAACACTTTTCGTAAATCTGATAAATGTTCATCAAAAGTTTCTGATAAGATAATGATATCGTCAAGGTATGACAATGCAAAAACATCTTTGAGACCAGATCTAAATTTATCAATGAGACGTTGAAAAGTTGCGGGTGCGTTGCGCAACCCAAAAGGCATACGTAAAAATTTAAAAGTTCCAAATGGACAGATGAATGCAGTCTTCTCTTGGTCCGATTCATGAACTTTGACCTGATGATAACCAGATCTTAAGTCTATCGTAGACATGTATTTCGTCGACTTGGCTTCAGTCAATAAATCATCCATTCTAGGTAGTGGATAGTTATCCGGAATAGTCGTTGAGTTTAACTTACGGTAATCAACACACAATCTGATGGTACCGTTCGGTTTAGGCACTAATACCACAGGACTTGCATAAGGAGATTCACATTCCTCAATTATTCCTTCTGTTAGTAAGGAATCTAGCTCTTTCTTCAACAACTCTTTCTTTGCAGGTGTCATTCTATATGGAGGTTCAGCAACAGGTAGGCTATTTCCAGTCTGTATTCTGTGTTCAATAAAAGGAGTAGGTTCTCCCCCTGGTTTGAAGTTATTTTCAAATTCTTCCAGCAATGAATTTAATTTATGACGTTGTTCTCTTGTCAAGTGTTTTCCTTCATCATTTCTCAATTGCACGGAATTAGAGGTTTCTGAAATTTCAGCAGACATATCAGGCGAAGTTAATTTTTGCGACATTATTACTTTTGCAGCACTTACGGTTTCAGATGTTTCCTGATAAAATGGATAATGTCTGTGTGGATATTCACTAAAATGCCAAGTGCCATTCTGGATGTTAAGCACAATACCAGCAGCCTGGAGAAAGTCAGTGCCAAGCAATGTTCTATTACCTTTAGCATTTGGTAACGCAATAAATTTCATACGAACTTTCTTTCCTTCTACATTAAGATTCACGACTGTTGTCAAGGCTGGGACATTTCTTTCTTTTCCATCAGCAAGTACCATTGTAATATTCTTCTTTTGAAATTTAAAACCTTTCTCTTTCAATAAACAAAAAAATCTCTCTCCCGCAATGGAATTTGATGCACCTGTGTCGGCACAAAAAGCTGCTTTTTCACCACAAACAGTTAAAAAAATTGAGCTAGACAATGAATCTGAAGCTTGTGCGGTATACAATTTTACACCATTAACAACTGTTTTAGCCTCTTCTTTTAATATGTTGCACTTTGGACACTTAGACTGAATGAAACCAGGATTACCACATCCATAGCAATGAACCGAAAATTTTCTTTCTGGCTTGTCTTTACTAAATTTTGGACTTTCATAGTTGGAATATTTTATTTTGTTATGTTCCCTAGAGTTAGGAGGCTTATAGTTTCTTTCTGAAGTAGATTTAACATAGTCTTTGAAATTTGGCTTCTTAGCAAAGATAGGTGAATTTTTCTTCATTCCCAGTCTTACATTTTCATAACTGTCAAGCTTTTCTGCAAGTTCTAAAGGATCATTCAGCTCTGACCATTGATCAACAAAATGTTCTCTTACCTCTGGAGGTATTCTTTTCTTTAACTGGTCAGCTATAATTAAGTCTTGCAATTTCTCAAAAGTGATGATATTCAACTCCTTTACCCATCCCTCGAAATATGATTTAATTTCAAAATAGAAGTCTTTCCATGTTACTTCTGCACTTTTTCTATGTTGCGAGAACATCTGCCGAAACCTATCTGATGTAAGGCGAAAACGCTTCAAGAGCATCTCTTTCGCCTTTGAGTAGTCGTTAACATCTTCTTCATTTTCTCTAGCAATTAATTGATTTATTTCGGCTGGCAATGAGCCTATCAAGTACGGCATCCAATTCCTTTCAGGTATATTCACTAATTTTAATTGACGTTCAAAAACTGTCAGGTACAGTCCTATTTCATCTTTATTAGGATTGAATTTTGGGAGAATACGATTCAGATCCCAATTTGTTTTCTCTGCTTCACTGGCTGGAGCTGTGGCAGTGGAGGAAAGTACTTTCTGAGCTTCCACTTGAAGTGCTAAGCGTTGCAATTCATACGCTCTTTCTTTTTCAATGCACAGTTCTTTTTCTTTGGCAATTCTTTCGCATTCAGCTTGTTTTTCTTTTTCAAGCCGTTCCTCTATTATATTAGTTAGCATATTTTTCACTAACTCTTCATCATAATCGTTTGATTTGGTTATAATATCTTTCAGTTGAATTACTTTTAGATCATCTGCTACCCCTAGCCCCATTTCTATAGCGAGGTTTCTCAAATCTTCTTTTTTCCCTTTCCCAAGGAAGGCCATTTTTGCATGAGTTTATTTTTAAGAGTTCTAAAGTTATTTTCAACTGATTTAAAATACTGATTTTTTAAAATATGTGTTTATTTATTTTAGTTAAAACGAAATTTAAACACCATCAGTCTTAAATACTATTATGTGAAAATATAAACATTTTAACTTTAAACATAAGTAAAGTATAACCTATTATTATTTATCCAAATATTTACTGCAAATAAAATGAACTCTTAAATTATTGTAAATAAACCTGAAATATTCATATGATATTCACTGAAATCAAACAAAACCAAAACAAAGCATTTCACAATTCTACCATAAATTTTATTTTCCTTTCATTTATAACTCTTTACTTTCGTTTTATAATTATCAATAATTACTAAATATGTACCTTTGTTTATAAATTATATTTTATCAATACTTTAATACCACATTCAATAATTCAAAATATATTAATTGAGATAACTTAATCATATGCATTCAAAGAATATTTTATATTAAAATAACAAAATGTTTTATTGACTTTTTATATAACTTAAAAGTTCTTCAATTTTCTAGAATATCAATTCTGATACCTTTTACCAAAATATTAATAATAATGTTGTAATCTTAATTTATATCCTTAAATATATACATGGAATACAATATATTTTCATTCTTTATTCAATGAAACCACTTACTAAAAAAATAAAACACAAAGATTCTAAACAGAAAGTAAATGACGAAAAAAAATTAAATAAATAAAAATAGCATTCATAGATATTGAAAGGCTAGACAGTGAGGCGTATATGAAAGCAATAACAACGGTCGTTTGCGGCGCCTTGTTTCGTGTTTTAAATCAAAACAAAAGTATCATCGCATGAAAAATGAACAGTCATCAGACAATTAAATTCTGTTAGATACTATATTTTAAACACTATCTCACTTTAAAGAATATATTTTCAACTATTCAGAATTAAGAAATATAATATATGAGAAATATAAAATATTCAGAAGTAACAGAGATATTAATTCACGTACACATACTATAATACTTCAAATATAATAATAAAATAAATATATCTTTTAATTCAATACTCTAATACAAAATATTATTCATTTAATAATATGTGAAACATATCTACCAAATCAAACAAATAATTATACTCGCAAGTAATAATACTGTTCAAAATTCAAGAACATAAAATAATAACACTTTTATGGAACACAACTTATAAAGAAACTTTTTATACAGTTTTATATTCATACGTGCTTAAACATTAACATTTTTGTGCTTAAACGTAACTTAATTTTAATTCTTAGTACAGTATAAAAGCAACTTATCTGGAATTTTCAGATCGCTGAACTCCTCAAACGAACAAGAACAATTATCTCGGATGAGATTACACTTCGGAATCGAACATTAATAATGATCTCGGATGAGATTATACTTCTAATGAATCCATAAAACACTACACATCAGGAGGTAACCTGTAAAATTTTGAGTTCCCCTCCAACAACAAAATTTAATTCTGGGTAGAATTTTCAAGAGCAAAAAGAAACTCGAACTCGGGTCTCACGTTGGGCTGCCATTTTTTGTAGCGTGTAGCATGTAGCTGGTTTAATAGGAACAAAGAAATAGGTTCCTTAAATAGCTCAAAATATTTTATTACAATTTTAGGTACAATTTGAGCACAACACAGATACACACAGATACTACAAATAATACTAAATAACAACTAAAACATTTAAATTTGAAGAAAAGAAAATAAACATGAGAGTCATATGGACATGTCTCATACCGTCGGTTGTTGGAGAGGGACTGGCTTCTCGTTGACGATGCCATGGGTGGCGCTGCAGATAGAGGGCGCTACAATTCTGTATTTTGAACATAGTGTGTCATCTGTGTGTTTTAAAATAAAAATTTAATTGTTGACGATAACATTACACCTTACAAGCCATATATTTTAGAAAACTACTGATATTACTATTACTTTAAAACCACCTATTATCTACATGATCACAAAAATTACTGTACCAAATGTTTTTCTCTTTTATAATTAAGTGTATCAGTAAATGCGGATACTTCCAATATAAATTACAATAGCTTAAGAAAACATTTTCTAAATTATATTTTAAGTGCTTATTATTCTAAGATATTTTTAATGCATAAACCCAATGCTATTCAATTTGACACTATTTTAATTATATATTACTGCTGGAATCTTCTTTCACATTTCCTTTTTGAACAATTTGTAAGAATCAAGAGATCTAAAATTCAAAAATAATTTGTGTTTCGTATTTGGAATCAAACCCGAACAAGTTTAGAACTCGCACCATTTCTAATTATCTTACTCATGATAATCTTTCTAGATCTTTCAAACCTTGAATTCAAATTGGTTTCTTATAACAGGACTTTATTTCAAAATAGTTCCCACTCTATGAAGATCTGAAAAACGTTGATCATACAAAGTTAATCCTCTTTTCAGTTCAAATAATGAAAGCTAAAGGAATTTTGTAGAAATTTAATTTTGTGAATCAAAAATAAAATTTTACTATAATTTACTTTAAAATTTTAAGTTTTATTTACTTAAAAGTATATTTAGATACTACTAAATTTAAAGTAGTTATTTAAAACTTATTTGATTTATTTTTTAACTATTGTGAATAAATTAATCTAACTTTACATTTAACACGCAATGTTTATTGAATAATTTTTTATTTAAATTGTAATCACTAAAAAAACAATGGATCCATTCTTAACGTCTTGTTGGAGAAATGATTCCACTCAATTTATATTTCTATGAAATTCTAATTATATGAGTTAACACAATCAACTATTAGTAAAATTCTAAAAATATGCATGTTTTCTAAGCATACATACATTTAATATTTCTATGCCATACCATATATACTTAAGATGCATAGAATAGAGAGGCTTTATATGTTTGATACATATGTGTAGGTAAATATCTCTTTACTATCTACACATGCTCTATCATGTTACTAAAGTTGCTATCGAAATTGGATACATATCAGTCGAAAATATTTTATTTCAATTTAAAATAGAAAAATCATAGTGAGGAAAAAATCTCAGTTTAGTAACAATAAAAAAAATAACAAAAATTCAGAAGTGTTATCTTTACCTAAAAATTACAAGTCAGCTAAAAGTAAGGAAAACTATATAGTTTATTTGGTTTCACAAAGTATGTTATAAAAAATAACAGTATTCGGAAAATAAAAGTGTTACTTTATTGCTGGTAAAGGATCTTGGGTGTTATAAAAAAAAGAGTAGGTTGTAATAAAATATTTTTTGTCACCGGCAGCAAACGGAAACAAGCACTTTTTTCAGTTTTTCTATTAAGTCAAAGGATTTCAGTTTTGCCAAGAAGAATAAACAATTCAGAATAGCCGACTCAGTAAGTATTACTTTGCAACAGGCGACGGGAGAAACAAGAGAAATTTCTTTCCAAGGCCTAACTCTCAAAGTTTCAAAATTCTAGAAACTACTTTTCGAAGAATATTGACTTGAAAATGCTGTGAGTATAGATATGAATAGAATAAAAAAAGGGGGTGTATACTAAGAAAAATAAAAATCCTCCACACTTGAAATCTGTCGCATCTG
>CM075851.1:108254942-108334942 GCA_037975125.1 Latrodectus hesperus
GAAGAGAAAAATTCACATGATGTGATTGCACATTCATTACAAGAGAAAAAGAGAATTTGTGGTGTGGCATAGCTAATGCAATCATCTTCAGCACTTACTGTTTTGAAGAGGTTACTGCCGGTGATGTGCAAAATGTGTACAATTACAAGTGCTCCCTATCTGGATATGTTAACATCGTTACGCGATTCACGCATTGCAACGGCAAAATGCTCCATCTAAAATTGTGTGGATGCAAAATGGCACATCTTTACATGTAGAGTCTTCAGTCAAATGTGTTATAATCGTTGACAGATTAGTTTCCCATTATTTCCCGTTCATGTGGCCACCAAAGTCTACTGATCTGATACCAACATATTTCTGGTTGTGGGGATATCTGAAATCGAAGGTGTATCAGTTTCATCCGCAAATTGACTCTGAATTGAAAATGCCATCAGAACTGCGACTCAAGAGATTCATATTGTTCGTGAGGTTCCTATTCCATGGTACGTGCTGCAGTGCTATCCACCATCTTCCGCATGTTAAGTCTTCTCGTGTGTGAAGGAGGTCAAGCGGAGAATTTTGTGACACACAGTAAAATGCTTTATTGTATGCTGCTTCTCTATCCTCTTTGGTTGTCCTTACTTTTATCCTATCAATCGCCGGAGATTTTTGTGCTACAGTTGCCGTTCTAACACACTCTATTTAGGGTTTATACACGATGGGATCACAATCCAATACAAAAATCTCGGTGTTGTCATTTGGTATTTTCGAAATTTTCTCACTGTAACCTAACTGCTACAGTGGCACTGTTGTTTACAATTTCATTTTTAAGCGCATACCTCAAAATATCGTATAACAAAATTTCATTCTTTTTCTGTGAATGGTATAGCATAGATTTTTATGATTATATATATATATATATACATCTGTATATATATATATATATATATATATATATATATATATATATATATATATATATATATATGCGTGTGTGTATACACGTGCGTGTGTAACAAAATAATTCCATGAATGTTTCTTCCAAAATGAAACATAAAATAAAATTAAGCTTATTAAAGTAATTAAAATTTGCTATATTTTTATTGATATCAAAATGTGTAAGTTATATTATTTAACATGTCTTTTATGCAATCTCATGTGATATTTTTTAAATCTGAAATATTGTCATTGAAAAAATTACTCTGAAAATTAAAATCAAATTCATGTTTTTCATTCTAGGCATTGTGGTATCTTAAACTTTATTAAAAACTTTAAAAGAGTTCAATGAGAATCTATAATAAACATTAAATTACAGTTCTATTTTTGGCAATTTTTTTAAAATTTATATAGAAAAGAATGAAAAACAATCTGCGATATTTATCACTTTTTTTTTCTTTTTAGGTAAAATGATTCATCAATATCAGAAATGAAACTAAGATATTTGCAAATTTTGATAGAGATTACAATTTATTATTTAGATAATAGCCTTATATATTAATGGTCTTAAGTGCTATCAATCCCCATCGTCAATAAAATTACTTTAAGTATCGTTCCACATGATCGATACTAGATTAACAAGGATTAAATGCCAAAGTTTAGTGCATGCAGTTGTAGATGAGGATGAATTCTGGATTTTCTAGAATAAATTTTCAAGTTTATGCAGTTGATTCCTCTTTGAACTCGAGGAAACAGTTGCATTTTTTAATTTTCGTAGACCCTTTATTGTAATTAAAACTATTTCACACAGATTTTTTTCTTCTGTACCAGCTTATTCTGTATCTACATTTTTTGTTGCAAAAGATATGTTGGTTCATGCGTATTAAAAAGTTTTATTATACCAAACTTAATACCAAGGACAAGAAATGTGTCCTCTTTATAATCTATTATAACAGCATTTACTGAGTTGAATTCATTTTCGATCTCTCAGTATCAAATAATATTATTTAAACATCTTGTTAGAGATAAAGTCCGAAGAGAAATATTCGTATTCCAGGATTCTAAAACGTTGTGAAATGCATGGTATTAAAATTTCTAAATGCAAAATAAGCAACATTATTAATCGGACAGGTAAAAACCGTCAATCATTATTTCTACATGGAAAGACGACTCCAAACGAATATCCGAAAAAAGTACGTACTGTTTCAAATGTTTCTAAAATGAAATCCCTGGTAACAAGAGAAAATCCGCCAAAACAGAAATCAATTGCAAAGTCTTTAGATACATATGTAGCAACAAAAAATAAAATAATAAATCAAGATTTACAACTAAAAATGCTTAAAAACATAATGTTCACCAGCTTTTGCCGAAACATGTGGCTCAACGCAAAACATTTTGTAGAATCCTGTATGAAAACCATTTAACAGGAGATAAATGGAAATACATTGTGACCCTTGATGAAGCATGCGTTTACCTAAATGGCTGCAACAAAAAAGGTCTATTTACTATAGGAAACGAGGAGGAAAAAAATGTACAAACCTGGTTCCGTCAATGTAAAGAATGTTTCAGTAAGGGGTATACGATAGTCGCAGGTTTCTCCTACAATGGGACATTAAAAATAAAAAGAGTAGAAAAAATGTTAAAATCAACTCATCATACTGTCAGGAGAAGGTTTTACGTCCAATATTTACAGAAGATATTCCCCCTCTTTATCCCAAAGACTTTCAAAGAGTGAAACATCAACAAGACAAAGCTACAAGTCATACTTCGGAAAATACCACTGCATTCCTTGAAAAAATGAAGACTAATACAGGTATTGCATATATACCTTTTCAACATATTCCTGCGAAGTTACTGTTGTTATACCTATGGACTATTGGGCCTCTGCTCTGTGAAAAAGAGCTCTTTCTAAACGCAAATCTGCCACGATGGATGGACTCTGGAAAGTAGTGGAAGAGGAATGGAAAGCAATACCCCTGGACATTTTACGAAAAGCTCTTATATCATGGAAATCACGATGCAGACTTATAGTCCAGAAAAAAAGCTATCCGATCGAACATTTAAAAAAATAGTCTTTAACATTTTAAAAATTAATTAAACGGTTCCAAAATCGTTCTAAAAATGTGTTAATACCCGTTGTATTTTCAATTTGAACTTCTGTATCTACTTTCATCGTTATGCATGATTCTTTATTATATGTATTATTATCATTATCTTTTTTTAAAATTTATGCTTTATATCAATTGTTAGTTCGAAATAAGTACCTTTATTTTCTCCATTAACCATTCATTTTTTTATTCAAATTTATAAATTTTCCTCAATCCTCTTTTGCGGCGGTATTCTTAATCAAATTATGTGGGAAAACAGAGTTAAAAAAATTCCTGCTTCATAGTGCAACCAAATAAAGCTTTGAAAGATGAACATTTCATTAACTTAGAATATGCTTTGTGTTTGATTACAAGTCATATAATTGATCACAGTTATAGTAAAAATATTGCAATAATTTAACTACGAAAACAACTTTAATATTTAGAATAATAGAAAAATAATATTTAGAATAATTTAATTACATAAATAACTTTAATATTTAGAATATTATATCACTTAATTCTTCCAACATTTTACTTCTTTCTCTTTATTTATTTATTAAAAATGGTTTGTCTCATATGCAAAATAAAAGTTGTCATCGTGCTTCTTGTGCTTAGTTTTTACGGATTGGGACAAAATATGCCATAAAACTTTTTCATCATACATCATTAATATCTATTCAGCAAAATGAAAGCGCAAAATGTGTTAAAATGGAAGCAAAATGCATTTAGTTTAAATTGTAGCTACTTACACTTGTTTTAATTCTCTAGAAACTGGAATACATATAGCCCGAATAAGGACTACATATGGCGCCACAAATATCATGATATACATAAAACACATTAACAATAACGTAGTAAAGTTATTACCAAATTATCGTCATATAATTGATCACAGTTATATTAAAATTATTGCAATAATTTGACTACAAAACAACTTAGAATTTTGTTTGGATCCCCAAAACTTTTATTTAAATTTGCAGACTTAAGAAAGTCTTATTTTGATATTCTATTTTAAATTTTAACTTAAATTTTACAAAATTTGTGCTTTCATTAATAAAATATTAATAAATGAGAAAATTTTTAAGGCAGGATGATTCTTAGATTAAACATTCATTCCTTAACCCTTTGGAAGCACATTTATTCGAATAATTTTTTGCATTTGCAGCACATTTAATTTTTGGGGGTAGAGTAATTTGTAAGAACAGCATATTTTATACAATTATTAGAATTTATTGGCTCCCACCTTTTGTTTCTTTTTTTCCAAAACCTTTTTTTATCACTTGTCTGGCATATCTATTTGTCTCTTCCACTATGTGCTATTCCAAAAATCTGCATTTAGGACTTCATTCAAAACATCCAAAGGTTTAGGATTAGCACCTAGCCTTCGCAGACACAAAGGATTTATTCCAGGCACTTCACGAAACCGTTTTACATTAGGTACATTGTCTTTTTCTTCTCAAATCCATTGATCTCATTTCTCAGGAGAAGATTCACTATCACTGCTTGATAAGTATCTTGTACGTCTTTTGCATCTTGGTTTTATCTCGCTATCATCACCACTATCATTGTTACTTTGAAATAAACAAGAATGAACACTTAAATATTGTCACATTTTCAATGACGTATCAGAACGTCATGTGCGATTTTGGTCAAATTAATGCATGACGTTCTGATACGTCGAATACGGTGAAAGGGTTAAAAAAACTTACGATATGCATTTTATAATTTTTTTTAATTTTAAGAGCCTTCACAGAAAACCTGAGACAGAAAGTTTTGTGATATATTGATAAATTTATGCAAGCAATTTATCTCTTTATATATTTATAACAATTTATAAAAATCATAATATCCATATTTATTAATTGTTTCAAAATTATCCTTCATAAGATCTTTCAAAGGTAAATCTAAAGTTTAGATGCATGCATGTCTATAATAAGTGTTTAAATAATTGAAAATGAGCTTCACTAGCAGTGCTGGCCAAGCTTTTGAACATCAGCACAGAGGATCGTGTGGAGCTTCGTTTGACAGATGAAAGCAGTGGAGATTCCGAGGCTGTCTTAGACTGCTTCGGGGACATTTAAGGGTTTTGCACGTAGTCCATGAACACGACATCATCAAGATAATTGAAAATAAATCATATCTCAGGAGTATATTTAACTAATTATTAAAATTTTTTTAATAAAATATTTAAAATAATTAAAAGATAATAACTTGTTGCTGTTATTTAAAACTAAGGTAATTTTAAACCATTTATAATTCTAATGCTGATAAAATCATTTCTGTTAAAATTTTGGGTACCAAATATAACGGGTTTTTTTTTTTTTTTTTTTTTTTTTTTTTTTTTTTTGAGAATTCAAAATGATTAAAGTAGTTTATAAAACCCTGGATTCTTTTTTGAGTACTTTTTTATTATAAGAAGAATTAAGTATGCGAGTATTTTAAGATCTTATCATTAATAAAATGTTATTATCTCTATAAATATAATGTAATAAATTGTGTTACTAATTCGTGACAATTTTTATGCTCATTTAACATTTTTAGAACATTTGTGGAAATATCAAAGATAATTTAAAAAGTTTTTAAATAGTATGTATTATAACTTTAACATTTATTTAAAAACATGACATAAGAGACTTATTAAAATGATATTATGATATGATATATTACATTAGAGTTTTTTCCCCTTCCTTGATTACAGTAAAATAAAGATAAAAACAATATAATTAACTTCAGATTTGTTTTAAGGATTGCGGATTTCCGAATATTTAATAAACCATAATTTCATTTATTTTTTATTTTGGTTTCATACATTATGAATAATATTTTCATACCTGTAACTTTTACAAAACTAATTATAAAATTTTTATACTATAGTAAATAAAGTATGCATTTTTGCAAAAACAATTTATGGTTAAATATTAATAAATTTTCTATTTATGCTACAAAAATTTTTGCTGTCCATTTTAATACTTAGAGTAAAATTTACTCGATGAACAAGGTTATTTTCTACTCTTAACCTCTAGCAAACAAAAAAACTGTATGTGGTGATTCTATGTCATTCATTTTTATACTTTCTAAGTAATTAAAGCTATTTTTATTATATCTCTTGTATTGATATAATGCTACTTTACCAATTTCAGAAACTTTGATTGAAAAGAAACACACACACTCACACACACACACACACACACACACACACACACATATATATATATATATATATATATATATATATATATATATATATATATATATATATATATATATATATATATATATATATATATATATATATATATATATATATATATATATATGTATATATATATATTATATATATATATATATATATATATATATATATATATATATATATATATATATATATATATATATGTATATATAAGTGTGTGTGTGTGGGCGTGCGTGTGGGTGTGCGTGTGGGTGTGAATAACGGAGAATAAAAGAGATTACTTTAGCCACAAAATAATTTGCTCTAATGTTTCAAAATGATTTTGGAAGTGATTATTGACGTCATTAATCAGTAGCGCGCTGTCTTGTGTCTTTGCATTATAGATGGTTTACTTGGATGACTTATTCGGACTTCGTCAAGAACAAAATTAGTTGAAACAAGCAAAATCAACTTTATGATTATATGATTCATCTCTTTTGAAATCAAATGCAAAATATATTCAATTAATTCCTAATTATTTGAAAATAATTAGGAAATAAAGAATTTTCTAATTGAATGACTATATCATGATCTTATTAGAATATGTTTTATATTCATATTAAAATATAGTACTATTTCACAGATTTCTTGTAAAAGTGAACATAAATATATATAAATAAAGTTATAGGTTTATGTTAAGAGGAAATGCATAAATATTATAAAAAAATTTTAATTTGACGCGTGATAATTCTATAAGTAAAAAGATATGAGTAGAAAAACTGGAACATTCCTAAAGAAGAATAAACAAATATTGTATTATAAAATTAAAATTAATAAGACGATTAAAAGTACATTTTGTATATATAATAACTTACATTATGATAATATATTTTATGTGAATTTATGGCATTTTATGAAGAAATTTCTTAAATAATATTTTTTATTGTGATTCATTCTGAATTACAATATTAAACATCTGAAGCAATAAAAACACATGATTGGGAATTTTCATAAATATTGATGAAAAACATTAATGATAGTGTCTATTATTAATAATTATTTTCAACTTAATTTTTTACGTAACAAATTTCTAGTGTCCGATATATATTACGTACATGATGACCTAAGAGAACTTATAGTAGTCTATGTATTTCAAGCTTATAAGTAATTTATGTTCCATAATATATTATTTTTCTACGCATTCTTCATCGCCAAAGAAAAATATCATCGTGAATGTTATTTCTAACATGTGTCAGTCGCAAAATTCACAAAAGAAACTTTTTGGCAATGATTTTTTCATCTCTATTTTACCAGCAAACCTTTTCCTCCTATCCCACTTGGCTATTTTTGAGCAGATTGCGATTTTATGTATCTATATATCCCTTTTTTTCCAACTTTTCTCTCCAGTTTTCATTGTTAGTTTTTCTGCTTTCCCACAGACGATTTCTAAAACCAATTTTTTTTCTCTCGGAGATTTAAGTTGTGGAACAAACTTTACGTACCCTAAAAAGTTCTTTTTAGTTTTTCCGCTTTATATGGTGAACAATAATAAAAGTACTTTTATTTTTGCACTCCTATTGCAAAATAAAAAACTGCTATTTTTGGCGAAAAAATTCTTCTTCAAACTTATATTGAGACACGAAGCACGGAAGTTTATCTTCAAAATACACACTTTTTCCCCACCTTACATTTCGTGTGCAAAGAATAATTTTTTTATAAAAAAATACACTCTCGTGATCTGGCAACAGTAACAGTGACTTAAGTCGCGGACACATTGAATATAGTTCTTATAAATTCCTTTTACTAGTATAACTAGACATTTAGATAATAGTTAAGTAAACATGTTTCTTTTACTTTTGCATGTAACTTTTTTAAAGAAATGAAAGCCCTTTTTTAAAATAGTTTGAAAGTTAAAAAAAGGAATGAAAAGTAAAAGTTAATTAGAAAAACTAAAAGAACTAAAAACTTTATAAAAAATAGATTTACCTTATTTTTTAAACTATATTAAAGTGAAACCAAATAAAGCAAAGACTGCAAGTAGAAAAAAATTATATATATATATATATATATATATATATATATATATATATATATATATATATATATATATATATATATATATATATATATATATATATATATATATATATATATATATATATATATATATAATGCAAGATTAGATATAGAACTGAAAAGTAAAAGAATCGATAAAAACATTTATGCTTAGCAATACATTCAGCGCAAAAACAGCTAAAATAGAATTACTAAGATATAATTAATAGTATATTTTCTAAGATTAATAATCAAATATTAGATGCAGAATAATACATTTAAAATACAATGAAAATACCAAATGGAAAACAATACATTGAAAATACGATATATAGTTAATATTTGAAAAAATGTTCAATATATATCTTAAAATTCCAAAGAAAATAAAAAATACTACATTGAAAATACGAAATATAGTAAATAGTTGGAAAAATGCTTAAAAAATTTTTAAACATTTTTCCAAAGTTTAAAAAGTTTATTTGGCTTACATATAGTATTTGGTGGGGTTCTTGCATATTTGGAATTCTATTTGGATATGGATTTGGATCTGGTTTTAATTTGATTATTATAAATTAAATGTATTTTGGCAAAATTGGATTTTGGCTTATATATTTTAGATTAAATTTTACTTCTTTTATTCTGGCTTGATATTTTGGTTTGGACTTTTGGTGTGGCTTTGGGGTGTGCTGGCTTCTTTAAGATTATGTCTTGGGCCAGTACAGAAAAGCAATTTCTGCCAATGTGGTCAACATCCCCTGACGAAGCTGGACATATGGTGGTACTTCGTTCCATTTTATATTTTTTTTTGAAATTTTAAACATTTTTCCAACTATTTACTACATTTCGTATTTTTAATATATTATTTTCTATTTTCTTTGAAATTTTAAGGTATTTATTGAACATTTTTCCAAATATTTACTATATTTTATGTTTTTAATGTATTGTTTTCCATTTGGTATTTTCAATGTATTGTCTACATTTGGTATTTTCAGTGTATTATTGCCTACCTAATATTTACTTTATGAAAAAATTATTATTCTCCTCTTGGTATTTTCATTGTATTTTAAGTTTATTATTTTCCACCTAATATTTGATTATTAATTTTAGAAAAGATACTATTAATTAGATAAAGATATATTAACAGTAAAATTATATATATATATATATATATATATATATATATATATATATATATATATAGTTAATAAAATACAAAACACTATGTACTATAATATTCAATATTTTCAGATAAAAACCTGGTTATTATTATATACTTCTCAAATTTTACGTTTAAAAAAATCTTATTTTTCCATAATTTTTTATTTACAATTCATTTCTATACTGTTAAAAACGTATTGATTATATTGACAAAAATCAAATTTATTTGATCATTGCATGAAAGCACGTTTTTTCAACTCTAATAATTTAAGATATATAATAATAATATAAACAAAAAAAATGCTTTCAAATTTTACTAGACAAATGGAGGCTTCAACAAAAGTTTCAACCCATTTGACAATTGTGGTTGATTTCCTTTTAGTAAGTATAAAAAATCTATGTAACATTTATTTAATTAAAAATTTTAAACGTTCTTGCCTATTTAAACCAGTCATTCGCCAACGACACTCAGACATTCGATGCTTAGCCTGGTTTGCTGCCACTCGAAGATTGTGATTTGAAGACAGGCAACAAATTAGATTTACGACACCGCCTTAGTAAGATATAACATAGATGAAACGTTATCTGACGTCATAGATATTTTAAACCAATAAGAATTATAATAAAATGATATGTAATTACATAATCTCAACTGGAACGAAAGAAATAACCACTTTATGGTTAAAAACAATCTTAAATTTTGAGTAAAAACTAAAATAACATACCATTTTATTTTAAATAGAAAATTGAAACAATGAAATGCAAGAGGAAAATGCTACAAATTTAATCAGTTTGATATACTTGAATATCACTAATATCAATAAAAATAGCAGTGGCTTATAATTAAGAAAAAATCAAAATTGAAATTTGAACTGAATTCAAAATAAAGGTAAAATATGCAAGTATTTTATTATAATCAAAAAATGTTTATATATATATACATAGTATATATATATATATATATATATATATATATATATATATATATATATATATATATATATATATATAGAGGGTGGCTATTAAATAACGAGATAATACATGACAATTATAATGACATTTTGACATTTATTCCTGATGTCAGGTTTTTTTCACTCCTTCACGATTGCGGTGTTATTACTAAGCTACTTTGATGTTAGTTGAATATGAAATTAAATGATTCTTTATCCTCCCTTTTTATTAGTTTTATATTTAACCATTTTCTTTGTTTTTTATGCAAAAGTTATTTTATAATTTGAATTCAAACAATATTTTGGATCATACAAATTTTGTTTAAATTTTGTATTCGTCATGCATCTGTGCAATTTGCATTACACAGTATCACCGAATACTTTTCAACTTTACAATATAAAATATAATCCATTATTCTCTTCTTGTTTGGATCAAAAATTTTGCATCAATATTTTGTCCTATAATATTTACAATGTTTTTGGACCAAAAAAATAGAATCAATAATCTGAAAATCACTAAAATTTGCAAAAAAATTCTTATTCAAATATAGTTTACAGCATTCACAAGCATCTTAAGATGATAAGCTATATTATTAACTTAGAATAAGAAGCAATTAGTATTGTTGAATATTTTTTAAATTTTATTTTAGTCTAAAATTACCAGACATATTATTCTAAAGTAAAGCAAGAAAGAGAAAACTTAAAAAAGAATTCGCATATAAAATTTCTTTCAAATATTTAAAATTTTTAATGCTTCACAAATTTCTGCACTGGTTAAGTAAATATATTCGGAGATTTCCATAGAGACAAAAGATAACTTTTAACTTAACTTATTCCTAAAATATAAAAATTTGAAATAAAAATTACTATATGCATGTGTTGATGAGAGATAAAGCAAAAGCTGCAGGCTTTTCATATTGCCAGATATATGATGGAGGCAATCCAATTAAGAAAATAAAATAATACTTCAAACTGAAAATTTCCAACAGAAAAATTTTTAAGAGGAATGTTCCAAAGTCAGATGGAAAACCTAATAAAAGAAACAGTTGAAATAACATTTGTTGAATGAAAAAAAATGAACTTTTTTTCAAATAAAAAAGCATTAAATTGGAATAATTGAAAAACAAAATAACGGATTGAAAGAAGCTATCGCGTATCAGGCAAGCACTGACTTGAGCAAATATACATTCTGCTAAAATGGGAGAAATCTCAGCAATTTAAAGAAATCTCTGGGACTTCACAAAAAAGAAGTGAAGTTGTTTATCAAGGAAAAGTAAAATCTGGCTAAGTTTAGTGGGAAAGTAAAAAATCTTATACTCGATTTATCCTTCTTTCTCTTCACTCATCTATCATAATCTGTCTTTAAAATAAAAAAAGAACAAAATTGAAACAAAAAGGAACAAAATAAAGAAAATGATTTTTTTTTATCCTCCCAAGCGCCAAGTCAGAAGTAGAAGTTGTAGTGTAGTTATGAAATATTTTTTTCATTATTTTAAAAAATTAAAAGAAATCTGGTGGAATTTATTGTAAAATCATATTTTATTGAAGATTTTTCTTCTTGGATTTAAAAATAAGAACTCGAATCACAAAAGGCAACCAAATTTAATCAAGTTTTCATACCTTTCGGAGTTGATAAGGTAAAAAAAAGAATTTTTCTTTTCATTTCTTATTAAGTCAAGCAAAAAAGAATTAAAAGAATTTTAAACTAGAATATCTTAAAATATATAACGCGGTTTCTTACTTTTATATTAGGTAATAACTCGCTAAATTTTATCCATATATTCATTCACTGAAAACTCATTTATTTCTTAATTATCGAAAAGTTTTATTATAAAAACTTTTTTTTTAATATTCTCCTTGAAATCCATATTGCTTAGTATTAAATAGGGAGAATTCTGTGAATACATATAAATTAAACTAAAAGATGTAAGATAAATTAATAAAATATATTGGAAAGGAAATTTTTAAAAATGAAAATGCTAATTACAATCAAACATTCATGAAAAGTCCTGAAGCAAAAATAATTTTGAAAAATAAAATGTCTTTAGGTCCTTAAAAATTGAGAATATTTTATTTTTATGAACTTTTCTATGTTAAACATTTAATTTAAATAAAAAACTACCTCCTTCTTTTTAAAAAATGATTTAGAATTTTATTTTATTTAACATAACTTTGCGTGAATAAATTAATAACAGAAGAATTAATATTTTTTGAAGTCTAATTTGTGAAACGAATTGATTTTGCATTAGTATTATAATTTGTAAATTTCTTTTTATCAGCTGCATTCGCTGAGCTTTAGAAATGTCATTTATTTGTATTTGTAGAAAAGAAGGTCAAACTGAAAGGTATATTTTGTGTATTTATATCTCTAACTGAATATGTATCTTGTTGCTTCTATTCTCAAAATTCCAAAGTTAACCACCAACATATTCATGTTTTCTAAAATTAGTTTTGCTAGACACTGAAAATGTAACTTCTATATTAAATTTAACTTCAAACATCAGTTATTAACAGGCAAAACTTTACCATGTAATTTATTTTAAATTATAGTTTCAAGTTTATAATTAACAACTTGCCTGAAAATTAAGAAATATTAATTATTATCTTGAAATTATTGTCAGATTTTTTTTTAATTTTAAATAAATAAATTATTTTGAATTTATGAAATATAAATTTTAATCTCCACTTAAAGTCTTATGCAATTGTGTTTGCCATAAATTATAATTTAGTTACTAGGAAATGATATTTATTTATGATTTAATAATAGAAACTCCTTATAACTTTTTCATTTTAATCGACGCTTTTTCACATTAATACGGACTGTAAAATGGAAAAGATTCGTCTTTGATTAGTCAAATTCACTAAATTATTTTCAAATGAAATACATACATAAGTTCTGTAAATAGAAACATTTTTCAGAAAATGTACTCTTTAATTTTACATTTTTAATGTACTTGGATGTGCTACCATTAAATCCCATTCAGAGTGGTATTTCAACATAATGCATTTCCTAACAGGCAAATAATTAAGCAATGTGATAATTAAAAATAATTCACAAAATATCTTTTACTGGATTAAAAACTCAACATGAAATGTTTTTAAAATCAGGAAAAATTCTTTCTTCAATACAGCAGGGCTTTCAAGTAAAACTTGGAATTTTTTCGTACATTTTCCATAGGAAAATATAAACATGAATATAAGATTTAATATTATTATATTACTGTTTATATGAAAAACACGCATCTTAATTTGTATAATACTAGATACCTTAAGTTCATCGTAAATATGAAATATTAAATAAAGCGAGGTTTTATATATAAATTGTGTTTAAAATTTTTAAGCTAACACAGCATTTTTAAAATCGCTAAACATGAATACACAAATATTAAACGCATAATTAAATTAATTATTTTATAGATAAAGTTGCTCAATGTAAAATAAAAGAAAAAAAAGTTTTGTGTGTCACAAAATGAAACATTTCTATTTCTTGTGAAAAAGAATATGAATCAGAAATATTTAATTTTTTATCGGTGTGAGGATATGTAATAAAGAAGAAAAATGTGTGTAGCATGAACACTTTAGGCTTACTTGTATTCCACCAAAAGTTAGAACACAAGTGAAAAATACCAATTATGATCGCTCTTAAGCTAAATCAATTTTTATAATTCAAAAGCGAATCAACGAAGAGGAGAATATTTTCGTAAGTGCTCCTCTTAAACTCTATGAAATATTTGTGTTAGGTTGTTTGTAATATGTATTCACATCAAAAGACAAACAGAAAACGTGTATACTTTTTATTAATTATATACAACATATATATTTGCCAATCATTTTCATCAGCATCTAGTGGTTTAGCGGATTATTTTGCATTTTGATTTTACAATGATATCTATTCAATTTAAAAGAACAATAAATTGAATTTTCAAAACCTAATTTATTATCAGGAATTCATTTATAATTATAATGTGAAAGAATAGCTTTGGGGCATCTCTGTTGTGATTATTCTAGCAGAGAGAGTTCATGTGTTGTTGTTGCATATGACACTTGGACAAGCCAAGCTCGCTATGCCGTTGGCTATGCGAATTTAAGTCAACAGAGTGCGTCTTTCGTTTTTGATCACAGCACCACGAAGGTGAAAGTACGACTTTGCTCTATTAAGGTGCCTGGTCATTTTGAACCACGGTCAGGTGACGAGGCCACACCTGAGCTGGCACCCTCCTCTCCACATCCACGCCACACCAGCTGGCTAATAAGGTTTGGATGTCACAGATGAACGTGGACACGTCCCCAACCCACGGAGCTCCAGCAACCCAGTGAAGGAGAGTACACCGTGGTCACCCTCCCAACCACTGCCCGCGGCAAATGATGCTTCACTTTGCTGAGCTTACGGGAAGCGGCGTGAAGCTACTGAGCCACTGGAGCTCTAGAGAGAGTTCATAAATACAGTATACGATATAATACACAGTACCTTTCTCCATACTTAAAATGTGAATCTTTAATTTTAATTTTTTTCTTAAATACTGTTTATCTGCACATAATTTTAGGTTTAATTAAATAACTTAAATTTATCTTTGAATACAGCTTATTAATTCTATTCATCACCGAAGCAAAGAAAAATGCATGGATGATATTTTATGTTGTAAAGTCTTAATTATCTGATCAGTAAATTGTAGAATTTGAAGCTTTACAATATTTTCACGCTAGTTCAAGCTATTAGCTTGTAAATGTACGTGCAGATCCTGATGAGGATACAGTATCGTATGTTTAAGTTACGAGTCATTATTTATTATTTGAAAACAAACTTGGAATAAAAATAATGTTTTCTATTTTAAATTACAAGCTTTCATTTAAGTTGTAACATTAACTCTGTCAACACAAGCTAAAGACTAGCAAAAGCAATAAATATTTTTCCTTTAATAAAAAATCTCGATTAATTACAATTACTATTTCGAATAAGGAATTAAACTCTTATGTTATTAGGCAATTTAACATTCATTTATCAAAAAATATTATTTTTTTTAAATTTCCTTTGCTAAATACATTAAGCAAGAAAAACATCAAGCTGAATGGTACGTAATTAAATTGAAACTAAGAACCGATTAAGCAGCTAAACTCTGAGCACATTTTGATGCTACAATTCTAACATTAAATCAAAGAAAGTTACATAAGAAAGCGCAATGTTGTGGAATAACCAGCCAAGATAAAGAATCGCTAAAGAAAAAAGAGGGCAATTCCGGAAAAGACGACTGGGTAATTCCGAATAATCCCAAGGAAATTATACGGGAAAAGAAAGAAGAAACGTATTTCGCATTCATGAAATTTCGCTTAGGTATCCACGAATAGAAGAACAAATATCAACCGCTATTTTGAAGAAACATCCGTCAGGGAGTTAAATCAGTTAGCTGAGAATGTATTTAAATCAACGGAATTGAAAAATGGGATTTGTGGTCTTGAAAATGGAGATATTTATATTTTAGTCACTCACAAATGTGATTTTATATCATGGGGGATACATTGTTTGTAAAGCTGATTACCAACAAGGGATGTAATCTGCTGTTGCAATTTTGTGCTTATTTTAGATGAAAAACTTTCATTCTACATTCCAGTGCACAGTATGACAAAAATGTAGAAAAATATCTATAAGTTTTTTTCCACTTATATATTTTATCTACTTTTTAATAGTTTTACTTTTTTTTTAAAGAATTTGTAGTTTTTAAGAATTGTGTTAAAGTTAAGAAAATATTTTTACTAACCATATTTTTGGTACATATTAGAAAATTCAAACGTAATGGGTTGATTAATCAAAGAGTAATAATTTGGAAAAAATAAATATATACGAGTAAGTATTGATAATAAATTCTGATGTGGGTCCAAAAATTCCGAAATATCTTGAGTTTCAAAAAATTTTTATCCATTCGCATGATAAAAATGAATATCATATGACTAAATTTAGCATCATCTATACAAATGAGGTTAAATGAGAATCATTGGAACATCATTGATTTGATTCCAGTCATTGTCATATAACGTAAGATTAAACATTTGTCAATGTTTTCTGCAAACTTTCTATGATGGTAAAGACGATTGGTATTTGGAAATTGTGAGTTATACTTCCCTCGTTATATGTGTAAATGGCCTTTTAATTAGGAATTTCCTTTATAAAAGTAACTGGTGACTGAAATCTTGGAAAAACTTAGATTTATTTGAAAAAGCAAGAAATAATCTCATAAAGCTATAATGCCTTTAAACAATACAACTTCCTACATTGTTCTCCAGTATACAGGGTTTAAAACCCAAAGTATAGTATGTGAAATACAGTTTTCATATGATATACACAATTCCTCGCGATGCTGTGTAATGTCCAGCGTCTTTCTCACTTAATTCATTTCAGCTTTCGATTAACTTCAAATTAGTGTCAAACTACTGAATAAGCTATTTTTTAAAGATTTATAAGCATGTATATGCTGAGAAATATTTTCGCTGAATAAGTTATATTATATGTACACAAGATAAAATAGAAATACTTTTCAAAATCTGCATGTAGAGCAGAAATACTGTAACAAGCAAGACCCACATAGGAAGATGTTTTCTAAATGCAATTAGAGGCACTACTGACTATAAAGTCAGAAAGATGACGTAAAAAAATACGATACAAATAGGGATAATTTCTACACACACTCATTTTATATAAAAGAACATTTTAAAATCAGTGTTCAAAATTACAATCGCAATGACAACGCAACAGTGAATTAATGTTTGCATACATAAGCAATGACTGCATATGCAGCAACGATACATTTTACCAATATAATCTTGATTATACATGATTTTTAAATACGAAGACTTTAGTTTTTAAATAGGTTTTTCAATTTAAATTTTGGAAACAATTCTAAACTTTCTTTTCGTCCTTCATGACCAGATTTTCTCGTGAACTACAGAGCCCTTTTGATTGTCTTGCTTTGTACAGGCTATCATATGGTCCAAAAAATCTATTAATTGCGTAAATTGAAAAATATTTATTGAAATTGTTTCATAAAAACATCTCAGTTTGTAACTTTAACACATTTATGAAATCTGTAACATTTTTATTCTCGATAACATTTACCAGCCGTAAAAAATCATTGCTTTTCTAAAGCCTTTGTTCTTTTCATTAGTTTCTGCTATTCGATTTCATTAAACAAACTTCACTATCGGTATTTCTGTCAACCCATTTCTCTGGAAGGTTTTTCTTTTGTTCTCCTGTTTAATCTACTCAAGTTACGATCACAGTTAATGACTCTAGATCCAGACATGTGCTCCGTTATCTCCGAACACTTTCGTCTCCGATATATCTTCCTTAAATATCGTCTGCGAGCCATTCCGAACTCCTGTCTCCACTGTCTTTCCCTCCAAAATAAAGAAATCTGGCTATAAAAACGAAATAAAAGCTTTCCGATAATTCTCGCGTGCAACAAGAAAGAAACACCCTCAGTGTCCACCACATTTTCTTCTGAAGTTATTGTGGAACGCAACTCGCTTAAGTTTCGTAATAACTTAAAAGAAACAAGAAATTCCAATTCGGAAGATATTTAATCGGCGAAGAAATTTTAGTTGATTTGTGTTCAATTCCTTTCCGACAAGAATAAGTTTTGCGTGTGGCATGAAATGTCACACAAAGTGCTGCATTTGGAAGCCTTATTTTTATGAGTTGTGTTAAAAACTTTTTTCAGGTGTAACAAAAAGAGAAACTCTTATTGGAAGAAAAGAAAGTTAAGCTATTTAGCAAAATGTGTGCTGTTATTGAAAGGCCTTATTCATCTCTTTTTTCAACATTATTTTTGTGTAATATAGAAAGTTATTTTTTCAGTGGTTTCAGCCTTTTTCGATGAAGCACCTAAGAAAGAAATTTTAAATGAAGTATTTAAAAACAAATAATTGTTTTTAGGTAAATTAATATTTTGTAAAACTCAAATATAATTTACATCTTTTACAAACAAACATTCACAGACAAACACACGTGTGTGCGTTTTAAAAAGCTTATTTTGAGGATTTTCTAAGTAATGTATTTTGTTTTAAAGTATATATCTTTGCAATGTCAAAGCAGACTCAAATTTAAATATAAAGTAAACAAAAAGTTCACGTTGCCAGTGAATGAAGTGAGAATAACTATGCAAATTAATGCATGACATAACTTAGACTCTGGTCACTCGAGAGTAGGAATATCAGTCGCGCTCTAAAAGCAGGTCAACTGCTCACATTCCTCAACAGTTGCAAAGAGAATTGAATGTGTCAAAAGAGCTCGTCCTTGAGGACTAACAACAGGTTACACTCTCTGTAGGACTCATTAAAAAACGGCAAGACATTTCTTGTTTACCAAGAAAATGAGATTGCTAAAATCTAGTAAAATTCTGACTTGGCGTGTATTTAATGCGATATTTAATTTCACGCCAACCAAAATGAGACTTTTTGCGTAATTTAGAACGCTAAATAACTTGATTTCGAATATTTTCCTTTTTTACTTAAAAGAGTGAAAAATACAAGAGAGTTAATTTTACAAATGCAAGAATATATATAAGAAACGGAAAAAATATTGCATATTTGTTAGAAACAATGAGATTATTCATTCTTTTGATCTGGTTTGACTTTCCTTTTTTTAAATACTTCGTTTTATTCAATACAGTCCTGGCACACAATCCATAAAAATATCTTTTGTATTTCTACAGGAGAAAATACAATAATCAAGACATAAAATTAGATCAATAATAGGAGTTACAGTGACTATTATAACTATTGTTTTATCAAATAGATCCATGAAAACTTTTGAAAAGACATCCTGTATTGTATCACAAGGTTATGAATCAGTAAACAAACAATGATGTGAATATCATGGTTTCTTATAATAATTTATTTCCAAATAAAAACATAACTAAAAATTAAAAATCATCAAAAGACATGGATCAAAAGTTTCAGACAATATCTAATTTAGTTGGTAATACTACATGAAAAACATATAACTGTAAACAACTTCATCCAGAAGATATATAATGCATTTAGTTTATCTAAAAGCTTTTGACATTTTATTCACTTTCAAACACAATTGCGAATAATAGATGATAATCTTAATTTCAAACTAGAATTTATAATTGGAAATTGAAAATAAAAAACTCAGCTTACACGTACACACACACACACACACACACACACATATATATATATATATATACATATACAGATGGAGGACAAAATAATACGAACACCTGTGAAAAAGTATGACGTATTTCACACCTGCACTACAGCCACGCCACCTGCAACAGAAGTCTGACACCTAGTGAGTGTGAAGGGGAAGGTATCTCTCAACAGCAGTCACCTGAGTTGCATGCTTCTACCGAACTGTCTCTGATAAGTTGAGATGTCAGACCTGTCAGAGTTCCAAAGAGGAATGATAGTTGGAGCGCGTTTAAGTGGAGCATTGGTTACGGAAACAGCAAACCTTTTGGGGTTTGCAAGGAGTAAGGTATCAGCCGTTATGACAGCGTACACGAAAGAGGGTAAGACGACGTCTTCAAAGCACAACAGTGGCCGAAAATCAAAGCTTGCTGATAGGGACAGACGGATCTTGAAGCGCATAATAGCTCGAAAGCACAAGCAATCGTTATCCGAGATAACATCCGAAATGAACAGTCATCTCCAGGACCCCGTTTCAACAAAAACTGTCAAAAGGGAACTTCATGCTGCGAACATTTATGGCAGACTGGCAATTCGTAAGCCCTTGGTGACAGCAACTTATGCTTTCAAGCGACGCCAATAGTGCAGAGATCACAAAGACTGGTCTTCACAGCAGTGGAAACAGGTAATATGGTCAGATGAGTCGTCATTCACTCTATTTCAGACGACCGGACGCGTTTATGTCTGGAGAACGCCTAGAGAAGCGTTTCATCCTGAATGCTTCTTGCCGATTGTGAAGCATGGGGGTGGCTCCATTATGATATGGGGTGCGATATCTTGCCACTGTCTTGGACCACTTGTTATTCTGCATGGAAGGATCAAATCCAATCACTATCTAAGCATTCTATAGGATCATGTACATCCTTTTGTCCAGACTGTATTCCCTGGAGAACGACCACTTTTTCAAGACGATAACGCCCCTATCCACACTGCTAGGTGCGTTCAAGAATGGTTCGAAGAGCATGGCGATGAAGTTGAACATTTCACCTGGCCCCCTCAATCTCCGGACTTGAATATTATTGAACATTTATGGGAATATTTGGAGTCCAAACTTCGTTCCCGATTTCCACCTCCATCTGGCCTTTCAGAATTAGAGACCGCTCTGCAAGAGGAATGGCTTAATATTTCTTTGAATATTGTCCATGACCTTAATGAATCTATCCCACTTCGCATTAAATCTGTACTTCAGTCAAAGGTTGGTCCTACCCCTTATTAATAAAGATTTTTCATTATTTCACAGGTGTTCGTATTATTTTGTCCTCCATCTGTATATATATATATATATATATATATATATATATATATATATATATATATATATATATATATATATATATATATATATATATATATATATATATATATATATATTTTCCAATTTTAAGTAACTAAAATTTTAAAATTTTGAATTTAATTTAACAAATTGTAATTAAAATTCAGCTTTCAAAAAACCTAACATTGGTTTAAAAAAATTAAACAACATAAGCCCCTAAGGTTCGTAGAGTTTTAACCAACTGTATTCCATAAACGTCAGGGACAACAGCATCTGCATTTAACTTTCAAATCGCAATCATTTCTGTATAGATCAAAATTTTTCATGATTCGAAATCTATTTGGCACTGTATATTAAAGTATCGCATTTATTACTAATACCAATGATAGTATTCTTTGCTATTTGATTACAATTAAATATGGGTGCTGGGATTCAAGGAATCACTCATATATTTCTTGATTGATTAAAGCTAAATATTATAATTAAAAAATGTTTGTTTAACATTCCCTTTTAACTAATGATAAATTAGATATCTTAAAATATTAAATGAATTTCAAGAGGAAAAATACCTCCTACCTTTAAAAACATCTGCAATGTTTTTCATTGAATATAAAAAAAATCCTACAGACAAAGCAGTGAAAACATCTAAATTATAGAAATGTTGTTTTTTTTTTAAGTTAAGATAAATAAGAAAAATAGCATAGCAACAAAGTGTAAAATTATATTACATTATACATTTGCTTTGTGTTCTAGTTGTCAGTAGATAAAATGTTGTATGAGGAAACTATATCTAGTGGAATATAGGAAAAAATATATTTACCAATTAGTGTATTTATTTTAAAAATGCCAACAATCCGTATGGTTGAAAATTTTATGAAGAATTTTCCAATTATTTTTCCATTCGTGGAAACTTATTACTTGGCCTCTAAAATATTATATTGTTAAGCTTATATAATTTAATCTAAAACCATTTTTAACCAACAAGCAATGCTCTTCAATTTTTCATATTTAATGAATAAAATGATAATTTCGCCTGAATAGAAAGTGATATTTAAAATTACTGAAACTGTTCAAAAGTGGATTACATAAAAAGTGTTTTAATTTAATCCTATCCTAAAACTGCATCCCTACAAATTTTTACAAAGTGAAATAATTTTAGAATATATTTCTGGAAACTTTTGAAAATTAAAAAAAACATTTCCGATTAAGAGTTTAATATTCCGCAGTTTCAATGTAATTAGGTGGTAGCTAACTTTTTTGTTTTAACAATGTGTTTATTCAAAAACCTTTAGTTTTGTATTTAAGAATAACTGCAAATGCACTCTTTGTTACCGTGACTAAGCTTTTTACTTTTTTGAAATTTTCTCAGAAGCTTGAGGCAATCTATGAATAAATCATTATTAGCATAGCGCTACATTTCTTTATTAGATGCAATTATTAACGTAACTTTCATTTATCTCAGTACGTAAATTATAAAATTCTCATGTTTATAATTTACATTTATAATTTCATTACTTATTATATAAAATTCAAATTTTCAAATTTTTGTTTTTTTAATAATTATTTTTTAATAATGCTAATTTTTAATAATTATTTTTATAATTTTAATAATTAATAATTATATATAAAAATAATAATAATATTTTAATAAATTGATAGAAGTAAAATTTTATAATCAATATAAAATTTTACTTCTATCAATTTAGTGGCATTCAATATAGGAGAATGTATTGTTATGATTCACCATTAATCTCAAGATATTGTTGTTGTTGTTCACTAATGTCACTTGCCAAGCACACATAGCGAGCTTGGCGTATCCACTAATTCATTGCATAAGCCAAGCTCGCTATGCTATGCGAACTAAGTCAAGTGGGAAAGTCTTTCGTTTTAATCAGAGCACCATGAAGGTGAAAGTACGACTTTGCTCTACACACATGCCATTAGGTATCCGTTTATAGGGTAGGCAACCATTCACACCTCATTCATGTAAGGAAAGGACAAAGACAGGATAGATAGAGAAATAGATCCATGCCCGAATCGGGATTTGAACCCAGGACCTCCTTATCCGTAGTCAGGCGCGCTGACCACTAGACACGTACGTCGGCTCAAGATATTTGATCATATTTAGAAGAAAAAAATGCATAAGCGCAGTAGAAGGTCAAATTCCAGAAGTTACATTTCTGTTGTGTCACATGACGAAAAGCCGACAGAAAATGAAGAAAATATTCTCTCAGTGCATACATTCGATTATTAGCGTTTGGAACTTCTTTCAAGAAGCACCAAATCAAAGTAGTCAAATAATTATAGAAAAATAAATTATATTGGCAATTTCTAAGCCTTTTTGATAATAATTTAAAACTTTTAAAATGAAAAATTCATGCTAATATTTGTAAAAGCCATCGTTATGAAGCAAGCATTTAAGCCGTGTACAGAAATAAAACCATTTTCATATATATAGTAATAATACACCAGATAAAGTTACAAATGATGACTAAATAATTTTGAAAGACAAATATTACTAAGTGTATAATTACCCTCGTATCACCAATTACAAGTCAACTTTACAAACATTATCAGCGAAAAGTTGAATACATAATTTTTAGGTAAAGAATAACTTAGAAAATGAGTAGCTAAAACTCTCACGTTTAACTCAATAATTCGTAAGCTAAGGTTGCGATTGAATTAACAATAGTGTTACAAAAGGGGTCTTTGCATCAGGTTCAATAAAGTGGAAAACAATAACCTATGATATTCATAGACAGCTTTAATATTATGACATGAAAGTGATCCATAATCAAATCGTAAGATGTCAATATCTTCTGTAGTGGTAATTAAAAAATATCCTTTTTGACTACATCACATAATAGATAATATTAAATGATATTATTTTAGCAATGTTAGTAAAAAATATTATTTCATAAATAGAAGTAAAAATTTACATGAAGCTTAGTAACAGATGTGTGTAGAATATGCTTTGTACCCTTGGATTTTGGCTTCAACTATGGATTTTCAAAGAGTTAAAACAGAATAATTTTACTTTAAATACAACTACAATGTTATTAATATGTATGGTTATAATGTTTTTATGATGTTCATTTAGTTTCTTCTTTAATGTTTGAAACACACTCTATCCATTGTTCCGATGAATTACAGCCAATAGACAAATACTGCAAACATACAATTACAATAAATATACAAATATACATAATTTCTCATGGAAATTATTGTTAATAGTTAATTGATTATGTTTTCGCTCATTGTCAATCAAGAATTCTTTCTCTGGTTTATCGTTTTCTCCAGATATTTTGTAAGCAATTTTGATGCAAAATCACACCAAAGTGATTTTATGAAAACATCTATGCTTATTTACTCCGTTTATTACTTATTAATCTTCCTGCTTGTATACTCCATTTTAATTGATGTGAATTGATTTATTCCATAAATGTGATTGAAAGAATCCTGATCTTAATGATGTCACACAAACTACATTTTCAAGAAATTTTTAATGTCTTTTAAATATACTACATAATAAAGAAAAATTATGCCTCCATTTTCAAGTTTTAGTAGAAATATTTTAAAATGGGAGTATTTTATTTCATTTAGACATAACTAATTCAATTATTTACTAGTAGAAATTTTGTATTAGTAGAAAATTTGTATGTACAACAGAAATAATAGCATTCATACAGAAGAATACAGTAGAATTACAAACATTGAAAGGAAAACATCAGTTATGTAGAAAATGAAATTGAAATTCAGTTTTATAAACAGAGCAGAATAAATATAAAGTATAATAAATTATTAAAGGGAAGGTTTCATCGGGGGATGTTGACCACATTTGCAGCAAATTATGCTTTTTTATCTATGGCCAATGACAATCATCAGTTTTGATAATTATCAAAATCGCTTAAACATGCTTTGCTATCAATGTCTTCAACACTTACAGATGAAGTTATCCTAATTTTTTATTTTTTTTTCTGTTTGTTAAATTGGATTTTAAATTCATATGTACATGTTTATAAGAAAATAAAGATATTTAAATTCTTTAACACTTTAAAATATTTGTCTGAAATATAAAAGAAATTTCTGAAAATCAAAACTATATAAATGAATAAATGAAAAGTTCGAAAATCTCTAAATACGAAGAAAAAAACTCTTATTTCCAAGCACTATGTATTAAATTAACAAAATGAACAGGGTAATAAAGTAAAATCAAAAATATAAAATGCATATTAGTTAAAGATAAAATATTAACTTAATGTGCAAAATAACCGTTAAGAAAGCAAAAATATATTTTTGTTGAAGTAAAAATTAAAAACAAATCTTAAAAAAGGAAAAAAGCAGTACATTTTTAAAAGGTTTCAGTATAATATGAAAAATATAAAGTAATTTGAATCATACAAAAGATTATATATATATAATCTTTTGTATATATATATATATATATATATATATATATATATATATATATTATACATATATATATACATATTATATACACATATATGTATATATATATGTATTATATATATATATACACATATATATTATATTATAATATATATATATATATATATATATATATATATATATATATATATATATATATATATATATATATATATATATATATATATATATATATATATATATATATATATATATATATATATATATATATATATACACGTAATCAAGTAAATAGCAAAACTAACAAAATTATTGAATTGATTTAAAAATTCAAATAGTTTAAAATCATTTTTTTAAAAGATTTTCAACAATCATGTTCTCATTTTATCTTAGTGTGATAAAATTATTCACATGCCATATCTAAAGAAAACCTATGTAATTAAAATGTGTAATTGAAAAAGATAATTAATTTTAATAAATGAAGCTTCTCAATAATTTGATCATTTTTGTAGGTATCAAAATATGAACTAATAATCTTTTAATTTAAAATTTGCTTCTCATACGGTAAATTTTCTAATAACTTCTTATATAAGAAGTTCTCATTTACCACACTTGCCCTTCAAGAAAAATGATTGCAGTGAAATTTCACTTAAGTCTAAAGAAAATATTTATCTGTACAAAAAATGACTTTCTGTAAATAAGGGTTTGTTTTCGGAACCGCGGCATAGTTTATATATCCAGCAAAACCTCACAAAATAGCTCTGATTTATTTAGTGCTTCTTATTTTTAGTGTAAGACCATATTTATTTTATTTATTTCAGTAAATTGGGTTCAATTTTTGTCTTTCTGTTTCAAATATTTTAAAAAATTTTCATTAATGTATTGAGTTATTTGTTGTTATTTAGTGAAATCAAACGCACTCTAATTTTTTTATTTTAAATGATACAAACAGCAGTAAGATGGCCTAATTCGTATGAAATAAAGTCTTTTAATTTTTTTATTTTAAGCTATCTGGGATATATTGAATGAGTATTCTGAAAACATTTTTAAAATTTTAAAAAAGTATTAATATCAATTCAAGAAAATGAGAATCCTTAAGTATATTTTTATATAACTTGAGCACATCCACTTAATTCAACATTATGAGTTTAGATTTCACCACCCAAAGAGAAATCTAAACTTTGTGGGCAGTAAGACCATTCTTTGATGTAGAAACTTATTATTAAATAACTGATAGAATGACTTTTGAAAATCCTTGTTTTCTATGCTATAGATTTAATAAATGACAAGATAAATAAGAAGTTAGCATTTAAAAAGTCAAAAAGAATGACATGCCGTTTTATGGCATGTTGCAAAGAAACACAAGTTTAAAAATTTTCTTGTTATAATTAAGAACTACAATTCGAATATAAATTAATTTAATTTATTTGATGATATATATTACATATTCTATCTGTATCATAAATATATTATGATCATTACATAAGATATTATTGATAATTACAATAAATAAAAAAACAATTATTTACAAATTGTAGTAATAATAACTCAGCATATTAAGAATATTTTAATATTAACCATAACATATTTTGGAAGTCTTAATTTAGATAATCTTTGCATGTATTACTTCTATTCGTAAAAATTTTTAAAGAAATTATGCAACATCTTTGATTGTTAATTATGATTAGTTTAAATGAAAATGAAATGAGTACAAAAAACATGATGAATGTATTAATTATGTATAAAAAATATAATAAATATGCATTATGACCACAAACTTTAAAAATTTTATACACACACAATAAATGTATTAGAAACTACTGAAAATTTAGATTTACTTGATGTAAATAAGAGCTGAACATCTTTGCATTGATTATAGGGAAGTATAAATAGTATAATATAGCATAAAATCTTGTTTAGGCAGGAAAAAAATTTATTCGTAGATTATAAGAATTCCTTTTAAACAACTATGTAGAAAAATGTTTCGTTTTGAAAGCAAGCTACATAAGTTATAAGCTCGGTTTAGGGAGAGTGTGCTCCATTTCTCTTGAAGAAGGATAGAAAGGTAAAAAAGTAATTGATACATGAAAACATATTTAATAAACTTCTACTACTCAGTCTTAATAATTTCAGTTAACATTTAAAACAATACCATTCGCAAGTAGGCCTCAACTATCTATGGAAATAATTTATCCTTGGCAATGTTGAAAATGGTTGCTTAACTGCTCGTATTAAAGTGTCCAATGCTCTTTCAAATTTTACATTTGCAGATAAAGAACGATAAAAAAATATTTTAAAGAATATCATTCAAGTTCATAAACATTTAATGGTCATGTTTTATACTCGAAATTACTTACATAATACAAACATTATAACTCCGAAAATAGTTTTCCTACGAGCAAAGAGGAAATTGAAACGTCCTTCAAAAAGTTAGTCAATGTTTTATGCATTCAGATGTGAGAAAAAAGCAATCCTGCTCCAAATTGAATGAGAAATTTAAACTACTTAAGTAGATAAGTTATGTTAAACTTTTTAAGATGTAAATATTTGTTTTTACAAAAGGTTTATTTTGTACATTCTTATTTGATATTTTTTTTCTTTTTTGGTAATGTGCTGATTGAATATGAAAATCAGAGATATGATAATAAGGAAATTGTGATTTGTTTTGATTAGTAATAATTTGGCGAACCATACAGCTTGGTGACATTTATTAGATACGTTCTTACAATGAGCTTACGTTGGGATACGGATAAATGCATTGATCGAAATGTCTCATTTTGAACTTAACATATACAGAATGCATAATCTTTACCGAATTCATATATAACGTTCAAATGACAGAAAAAATATAGCACTCAGTCTTCCAGGTTATCTCAGTTTTATTGTCGGGCCTCAATACTTTCCTACGTGAAATTGAAGTTGAAGTATTTGTTCATTCCAATAAGTAGCTTTGCAAAGAATTGTACAATAGTATAACATTCCATTCTATAAAACCATAACGAGAAATAACATACTCTTAGAAGTTCATTCATTTGAATGGATACAAGGAAATGAAATTCAACAATTTGTAAAAATGTAGACTTACTCATATTCCTCGTTGATGTTCTCTCTCATGCAATAAAGGTAAGGTAGACATAAATCATTACATTTTGCTTTCTTTTCATTTCCTGGTTCGATTGGTATAAAGCAGAGCGAAAACATTAGATTTCAAAAAAATATTGAACTTTTATGAAATGCCCATTGGTATTTTCTACATTTTTGAAAAATTCTTTAATTTTTATGTCGATGATTCTTGGAAGACAAATAATTTGAAGAGAATGGTGAATTAAACTAATACACCGATATTGAAGAGATTAAATACATCACTGACATAATAAACTTTTGCACCTATATTCGTGTTTGATTTGTAACTTCAACATGGTGGCATATTAATTGAAAGAAAAATTCCCAAACTTATTTGACGTATTATCTAGTTGAAAACATAATTTAATTACATCCCTACATGAAACACGTTAGGGATGTTCTTATATTATGTTTTTAGCTAAGTTTATGATTTTTTTAAAATTTTGATAAATGCGATTCATTTTAATTGAAATGGGTAATAAATTTCTTCAACTAATCATCGCAAACATCCATCCATATATGAGAAATAAATATAAAGTTTTGTTTTTTAAAATCCCTTACACTCAGAAATTAAATTATTTTACAAAAATTCTTCTAATACTATTCTTCGAATAGGACTTATTTATGTGAAAATGCTTCTATGTTGTTCAATATAGAAAACATTTAAACCTATTTATTTTATATTTGTATTATTAGTTTCAATAATTTAAAATCAATAAAAAAGACAAATAGATTTTATTCATCATAGCTTTCATTTCCTGAAAATATTTTAATGGGGTTTACTTAGTAGTTTTATCAACAAAGTAATAATGAAGTTATCTTACAAATTTTTCCAAAAATACATAGGAAATCTCACTTATAAATTACTATTTTATATTTAATTTCAGATTAATGGAATTATGTTTTCTTTTCCAGCTAGATATCTCGGATCTTAAGAATTTTTTATGACCCTACTAGAAATTATATAATTCAATCATTTATTACTTGCATTAAAATCACAATACAACAAGAAAAATAAACATTTACGTGAAATTTACATGGCAGATAACGATGCTGCGATATGCAAATAATTTTTTTTTCGGAACATTAATAAAAGGTAGACGATGAAAACGACATTTACAAATATATTTTGCTGGTATTGATATTCGCGTTAGTCGACAAAATATAGAATTGATGGATTCAAAATGATTTTACAAAAAGCCGTTCTGAATCTCAACGGCAAGCTATCATCAACAATTAGAAATGCAGATATGTTTTTCGCATGACCGTAGTTGATCGTACAGTCACATAACAGGCTTTGAATGAAAAAATAGTCTTTATAAACATTTCAACGACGTTTGCAGCACAATGAATGGTCAGCTTAGTGTCTATGTCTTCGATTAGCCACGACGCTACATCTCATATAGTTATGCCTTTAGTGGCATGATCAACGATGAGCTTTACCGCAAGAATGACGTGATAGTGTATTTTTTGAGGTATCCTAAATCTTTCTACCACATCACGATGATCACAATCAAATTTAGCGACACCTTGAAGAACGATCATTACCAACGCGCATTAGATAGCGTCACTCACATCTACCATCTGGAGTGATATTATGAGGTACTATATACAAGCATCTCAGTTTGCTTTCAATGGCATGTTAAATAACTTACATTACATTTTTTGTATTAAGGACTTAGTCTCTGGCTGTAAACAATCTATGTGAAATCCTATGTTAAAGTAAGAGTATGCAATATTGCATGCTTCTGGTTTTGTACGGATCTTCCTTGATTACAGAAAATGTCAATCTGCCTTAGTCGGCAAACATTCTTCAGAACTTTCACATTACAAAATTTCATTTCAATAGTTGCCAAGCAATTGGCTCACCATCAAGGGTAAGTAACAATGATAATTGAACTTGGTGTTTAATATCATAATGTTGAAGCTGCGTGGATAGCTGTACCTGCATATGTTATCCAATCTTAGTCTAACTCAATGTACTGGCATGGAAGTTCTGTTATTGCGACTGCACACAATTTACTTGCATAATATATCAAAACTTATATTTTCAAATTCCTTAAGGATTTAATTACTTTTTTTATTACTTATATAATAAATTTCTCCAATAATTATTATTTCGTTGCTTACATTACCTCACAATATAATAATATTTAGTTTTCAAGTAGCCTAACTTTATAAGAAAATACACAAGCATCTCAAAGCTAAAATTCATTAAGTTTAAACTTTAATTAAAATAGAAATTCTAATTTTCTAACTAGTAACTATAATTGCATAATGCGAATTTGAATATATAATGCTTCATCTCATTATTCATATTCAAAAAGACTTAAATAAATATTTGACAATTTGTCTGGAATTATTACGAAACTCGTATACTTCATTAGGTTATCTGTTATTATTCTCTACATTTGCATACGGCATATTTTCCACTAATCTCATAGTAACTATTTTAACATTTTCTTAATGAATATTAATTAATGTTAAAAAATTCAGTAAAAATAATTAACTTATACCACAATTAAAATCAATTCGTTAAAACTAAAGCATATATATATATATATATATATATATATATATATATATATATATATATATATATATATATATATATATATATATATATATATATATATATATATATATATATATATATGTATATGTATATATTCTATATATATACATACATACATACATATATATATATATATATATATATATATAAGATAAATCTTATCTTATCTTATCTTAAATATATATGTATATTCAGCTTTATTAATATTTGCTTTTTGATAATAATCTTTTTATAGTGAAATGAGATTTTCTTGCTTTGATACACTAATGAATTTTAAATAACTATTCGGTAATGTTAATTAATTTTATTATCCTTTGAAATTCTACTAATTATCTTAGTAAACAATTCTGAGGAACTGAAATATGGATAATTTATGTGTAATATGAGAAACTATATTACACATAAATGTTTAACGATTTTGAATTCAGTAATACAATTTATAAAATAAAGCGAAATTATCAATTTAAACTGCATACAAATATAAATTCTATTAAGAAAAATATTTTAAACATAAAATTAAACTTAATATATTGCAAACATTTTGCATATTGTAATTATATATTTAACAAATTACATTTAAAAAATGTACTTTTTTTAAAAAAATCCCTGTATTTATTGTAGAAAAAGAAGTCAAATATAGCTATATTTATCTGACTGCATATATTGAATGAAAACAAAGTAGTATTTTTTGTATTTACGAAACTAAAAAATATATCACCATCTGTCATTTAAATCAAACATCAATAAATGTAATTTATAAATACTGTATTGCTAAATTAATCAATCCATTGACATTTGCATAATGTAACGAGGAAGGAAATAGTAAAGAATTTTTAAATAATTTCTGATACATTTTATAAGCGTTTAAATATTAAAAAGCAATTCTCGTGTCCTTAAGCTATTTATAAAATGTTAAAGTAAAAATATAACAATATAAATTATTCACTTTTATGACTTATTTGAATTATTTAATAACGCATAACATTGTTTGAAATTGTAAATTTTAAATATCAAAAAAGCTTAGAAGAATTAGGAGATACAATTATCCTCTATGGCATTCTTACAATGTCAATAACACAGACTAAATTTAACAGATTATTGATGGTCTATAATAATAAACAACCTAAAAGTATCAAAAGATTCATGACTATTTAAACTGTTTGGTTTTTAATTTTATTTGAAATAAGTAAATCTGCTTAGTAAATAATGAATTTATTAAACTTATTTAAGGTTCCTTTGTTTTTATAATATTTTTAGCTTATTAATATTAATTTAAAAATTGTATCACAAACTTTACACACTTCACACACATACATACATAGATTTCCGTCAAATTAACGAAAAAATGATAAACATCATAAATGTATGACATTTAATGATAACAACTTTTTATTAAGTTATGTTTTCATATTACATCATTAAAATGACTTATTAATCACATCTTTGATAAGAGAAATTTAAGCATAGATTACTATCTAAACATATATTTTAAACATTCTTATACTTTTCAAACTTTGTGTCAAACTATTATGAACAATTATTTAATCTTATTTAATTTATTCTTAAAGCATATTCACATATTCCTTAGAAACCTTAATTTGTAAAAACATTTTCATAAATTTTTTTAACCTTATAAATCATCGAATTAAATGTGTTCAAATAATGCTGGTTTTCATTTCATGCTTGACTACAGTTCGAAACTGAAAAGAAGAAAAAAGCAAATATGGTGAAAAAGACCATCCTTAATTGCTACTTGGTATATCCATTACCAATTGGTTAAAAATATGAACTCATTTTTTCATTTTTTTTTCTAGCATTAAGTATATTCATAAATGGTGAACTCATACCATTAAGTTGCAATGAAGCGTTCCTAAATGATTATTCTGAAATCTAGATGGAAATGAATATCATATAGCAATAAATCCTGAATTGCTAATCCTTCTGAACATTGTATCCAATTGAGTTAAGTTATTCTCCAAATCATACTCAACCTCATTAAATAAAAATGACTTGGATTTGATGGATCAGTCAGACGTATCTTCAATGTAAAACTTTCCAGACATTTTTTTCAGCTGAATTTAATGCTTATGCGGTCAGTTAATTCCAATTGTAAGCCAACTTATACTGTCATAAGAGCTAGTCACGAATGACGAGTTAATGAATTAATATTATCATATTAATCCCGTTAAGAACCTTACCAGCACATGGAACATTATCGTTCCATTTAAATTTAAATTCAAATAGTGTTTGGAAACTCATGTTATTAGAGTCATTTATCAATGCGATAAGCGAAGCGAATATTAAATTAATAATATTTGTATCTTAATGAAATCGTAAATTAATATATCATCTAGAGAAACGTCAATACAGGAGAATATTAACAGAAAATTTGAAGTAAAAAACAAGTTTGTTAAATTTAATTATTTTAAACCTTTAATTTCATTAAAATAATAAAAATTAAAATTATTTTAAAAGAACTGAATGTTTTTTAATGAAAGCTAAATTCCTTTGAAGGAAATTCACACAATAATGACTTTTTATATATCATAAATAACATGAAATACACACAGAATAGTGTATACAATATTCCATAACTCTAAGGTAATTATATTTTTTATATATTTTTATACTACATTTTTTCGATAAACATGTATAGCAAATTTATCAATATTTTTGATTGATGCATCATTAAAACCTTCGATAAAAATAAGGTATCAAGTAAATTTTTCATCCTGGGTTTACATTTTTGTCACACATTTGTTTTCAAAATTCACCGTGATTTCAACCGCAGCCTCCAGTAGATACCAGTACATGTTGATATTGCAGAAAATGAAAATGCAGATTAATAAACAAAAAAGAAGTCAAAAACCTCAATATCAACAATAATAAAGTTACCATCCATGATATTAGTGCACTAGCTAAATCTAAATTAAAAGAAAAGTCAATTCCAACAAAATATCAGCTTTGTAAACTGAACACTGAACTTCTATAGCAGGCTTAAAACCAAGCATCACAGATTCATGGAAATCTACAGAGAATGCAGGAGAGTCTACAAGAAATGTGACAACTGCCTAGACACTCAACTGGCTCCAGACCAAGTTTTGACTGCCCAACTGTACACCAACTAAGTGATGGTGTAGTGAGAATCGGAGTGTTCACATCACTGGTAGAAGTATTCACCGAAAAAATTGAGTAAATTTCAGATCCCTTTAAAAGAACTCCTAGCTGTCTTGATACGACTATCATAGACACAACAAAAAACAATGTTTTCAATAATCTATAGTTTAAAATGTAAAAAAATGTAGTTGTAAAAGTAAGTTTTAACAGAAACGAAATCTACTTTCAGATTTTTTATATAATTCTAGTAATTATATATATATATATATATATATATATATATATATATATATATATATATATATATATATATATATATATATATATATATATATATATATATATATATAAGTTATTTTGCGAATTAAGTGTGGTATATATAATTGTTTGCATGGTTCGACACAAAATTCATTTTTTGCAAAGTCAATTCACCAGGAACATTCAGTTTCAAGATGATTCCAAAATACTATAGACATCTACGTCTGTGAGGAGATCAAGTGCGAAATAAAGGCTTGTGGGTTAATCATTGAACAGATATCTCAGCTACAATCATTAAATATCATTTTAACATGAAACAAAATTTGCGAAATTATAAAAGTAGTATAATTAAAAGTCATAAACTTATCAATCAAAACCCTTAAGTTTAATTATAAAAAATTTATAGCAAGAAGAATGTAGGAAATATAAAACTTCTAAATGAAAGCAGATGATATTGAGATATTTTAGGACACAATTTCATCAAAATTACCAATGGAACATGAAAGTTCCATAAATTTATTTTAATCAAAATTGAATCGATAACATACAGATAAACATTAAATATAAACAAAAAATACAAGTAATTTCAAAGGAAACTATCTGTAAAATATTTTGGAGCTTATATTATACGTAAGAAACTTATAAATTTTACCAATCTTATATTCACTTGAAAACGTTGGTAAATTTCAATTGATAGAAAAAATGTGAGGAATTTGTTTTGAGATTCCTAAAACTTTTAAGGCATCAGTGCAAAAATCTAAAGTTGCATTTATTTGTGTAACATTTCTCTTCAAATTATATCATACGTTTGCATTGAACTTGAAAAAAACTGGACAGTAACAAATACTTTGTCATAGTTATGTTTTCCATTTGTAAGTTGTTATAATTTTTACGAAAAACTAATTTTCTACCGAAAAATGCAATTTTAACAGGAATACAAACGTGTAATTTTTGATGTAGAGTATCATTGATTTTTCAATCTTTTAGTAATTGTTCCTTTGAAAATAAACATTTTGTATTTAGTAAAACCTGCACTTATTTTTTAAAATTGATGAATATATCCAAAAATAACTTTTTTTCCCAATGACGGGCACAAGAGGGTTGAACCCTATGCCACAACAAGGCCAGAAACTGCAACTCATTTGTCGTTATCCAGCGGGCACTTGTGAACCAAGTCATGGAGGCGAGTAGCGTTAACCACGTCATACCACCACAAACGCGTTTATAGGGTGGGCAACATTCATACAACAACACAGAAGAAAGGACAGAGAGAACAGAGAAGGAAAGAAACATCCATGCCTAAACCGGGATTCGAATCCAGGACCAACAGCTCAGGAGTCAGGAACGCTAACCACTCAGCCAATCGGTCGGCCCAAAAATAATTAATATAATCTAATTTGTTAAACCTGCTAATGATTTTGTTTCTTGGAGCATTAAAAAACAATTCTCAACAATTATTTTTTAGAATTTTAAATAATAAATTTTTAGTAAATAAGATGACATTTTTTTTATATTTTTTGGCTTACTTTTGTTATATTTCATTAAAATTCTATGTGCATGAAGGAAAAATATAATACAGAGTATGAATTCTAAAAGAGGGTGTGAAATTTATAGTAAAAGAGGAAATCAATATTTATGGAAATCCTTATTACAAAATATTTGCTATATTGTCTAAAAGTGAAAAAACGCTTTCTAATTAGTTTATTCTCAACAAGCATATTTTATGTTTTTATGCGTATTATCTATTAAAATATTTTATATTCAAAAGTGAGGGAAAGAAAGTGTGTAAAATATTTCATTCAGAACATTAATATTGCATAAACCGAAGTGTAGATAACAAAAAAGGTTTCACGATAATAGTTTTCAGGATTACACTGGAAAAGTAAACAAATTACTATAATTCAAACAGTTACATGCAGATTTAATTAATTGTAATTTTCACAATAATTCATAATGATGTATTATAGAGGTTATGACGAAAATACCGAAATTCGAAATTTGTTCGGTAGATATAGTTTTACTGCACATATTTTGGTTAAGTAATAACTCTTCATATATTTCCTCTTTTAAAGCTGTTTTTAAAGCTGGTTGTTTAAAGCTGCATCCATTTCAAAATTTTGATGACTAAATAGCAATACACATTCTGATCAAAAATTCTCCTAAATTTAGGAAGCGAGTATTTGCAGTTTTATTAAGTTGTCTGTAAAAAGAAAATTTTACTTTTGTGTTTATAGCTTAGATCAGATAGGGATCGATATGAAGTTCACCTCGAAAGCAATATCTTTCCTAAAGCTGAAAACTATTTCAATAATGAATAAAATATAGTATGATATAAGAGATTTGTAATTACATATATGAGACAAATCAATTCCTTTACTGAATTTCTATTTTAGAAAAATGGAAATTGGTAAATGAGTTCATTTTGTGCATGAGAAGTAAATTTTTCTTTTCTTAAATTCTGCTTTGAAATTAATGAAAAATAACTTTATGATGAAATTGGTTTCTTTCTTACTTTCAGACACTAAATTTTCATACTGCCACGGGGAAAACAATAAGTTTTAAAAATTCTTTTTTTTAAACAATCTAAATTTAGCTTCAAACTAAGATATATTATATTCTTATTTCAAACAGTTAGATTTTCCAGAAACTCAGTATTTAATGTATATTTAATCTTAAATTTTATTTTGAAGCAAAAAATATTTTTGAAAATTTGGACGTTTTAAAAGAAAATTTTTTGTTTATTCGTATTTCTGAATCTAAGGGATCTGCAAACAAGAAAATTAATTCATACCTTTACCTTGGACTTTATACAGATTAACAATTTTTTTAAAATTCCACTACTTTGTAGTTTAATTCTGATTCTTGATTATAAACATTTACCGCTTACTTCTGGATTCACGAAATTCAGAGAGTCAAAATTTAATTCTCAGATTAATTTTGGATCCTATAGGTATTCTTAGAAAAGATGATCAAATACTTAATAATTAAGTGACTTTTTATAAGAAAGCTTATATATATATATATATATATATATATATATATATATATATATATATATATATATATATATATATATATATATATATATATATATATATATATATATATATATATATATATATATTTATCATATTTTGCACGTACCTTCATTTTAGATATTGGGCATGTGATATTCACAATCAAAAACTAAAATATTAAATATAATATCTTTGTTTACAATTTTAAGACTAGAATTTTTCTGAAATGTTTAGGTATGCTAAGAAAATGAATGGTAAAACATTAATATTTATATTTAATAATGTAAAATTTTAGACCATAAGATTGTAATTTATTATTAAATTCTAAATTGTTTAGCCTAAAATAAATTTTAGAACGAAAGAAATATTAATTTTATGTAAGAATATTATCAAGCTACAATTGTTTGTGATTTTATGGTCAGATAACTCAAGAGAATTCTTCCAGCATTTACACTTAGCAATTAGGAATGATGATGCATCTGTATTTAGATGGAAGTATGCAACTGTATTTTAAAGAGTCTATAACTCTCTTCAGGATGGCCAACATACAGAAAGGTCGCTTTCATATGTAATCCATGATAATATGTTTGCCATATGGGAAATGGTGATGGAGAACAATTTTGTATAAACTTATTAACATATGAAGTAAGAATATTCTTAAAAGTGTATACGCAATGAAAATTATAAATATCTATGTGTTAAATGTAATTGCCTCTTAGTAGTTGACTTGCATAACCCATGGGAATATATTATGTATTTTGTATATTTATCACGCTTATTTAAATGAAATATTGCTTTTAAGCAAACAAGGATATTCTTATGTAAGTTTAATTACTAAAAAAAGCATTTCTGTATTTCCTTGTTTTCGCAGAGCCCTCTCAAGCGATGATTAAAATATTCGTTTGGGAGCTCTTTAGGAAAGATTTTTCACTATAATAAGTAAGAATATTCTTTAAATTATATATGCAAAGAAAATTTTAAATAGCTATATTTTAAATATAATTGCCTCATAACATTAGACTTGTATAACCCATGGGAATATATTATGTATTCTGGATTACATTGGATTCATGGCAATAAATACTGTGCTACATTTCCCGAAACATTCTTGAGCAATAAAAAGTGGAGTTATTCAAAATCAACAATGAAAGTTCTTAACTACACGAAGATAGTGATTATCATATTATTTATAAATTCCTAATTGGAGAGTAAAAAAAGGTGCCAAATATCAATAGTAAAAAACGCATGACACACTTTCTTCTGAAATATAAGTTTGATCGAGTACATTAACCTCAAGAGATAATCAAACCTAACAAGTATATTAAAAATATCTTCCAGAAAATATTTTAGAAATTTAAGTTTTATCACACATCTTCTCATTCAGCAAGACTGATAATTGAGATTCTTGAATAAAATCGTAATAAATAATACCCACACTATTCAGTTGGACTGGCTGGAAAATTAGGTTACTTTTAATCGAAAAAATATGTACTGCAACATTATTTCAATTATATAAGAATTAAAATGATAAGGATGCAAAATAACTTTTTCTTCAATTCTTAGATAATTAACCTCTTGAAACATTTAATTTCAGGAAACTTCACCCACAAAATGCTGGCAGTATAACTATATTGAAGGAAGGAGATTACACTAAACACTGTTAAGTTTCTGCAAATGTTTTAAAAATCTAGGTGTATCAGAAACTTCAAAATGACCTGATAATGCGATTAAATATTAACATTTATGTTCATATTTTCCAATGTTATACAAAACTATTTGCTGTCAATCATAGTATGACAGAAGTTTTGAATCCAGTAAATTAGCCTAGATGATAAGTTTTAGCCCTTTAGTAAAATATTTGTTAATTTTTCTAGTAAAAATTAACAAATATTTTATTCCTTTCTTCCTTATTTCTTTCCTTATTTCTTCGTTACAATATTTGATTATTTATTTTTTTATACGTGAGTTCATGTAATTATGTTACAAGCAGCACAAAACTAAACAGAAATAAAGAAAAGCAACTTACTATTTAAACTTCCTTAAATGCGTATCAGCTATCATTAAGATTCAATCTGTAACATGAAAAAGAAAAATTAATTAAAGAACAATGAACTACTAAATTCTGAAATAATTATTATATAAGCTTTATACATTATTTAAAAAATGTATATTGTCATATTTTTAATATACATGATTATTCTAGAAATATTCATTTCAATAATATGCATTAGAAATTTTAGCATGCATTGCAAATACAAAGAAAGATATTGATTCAATAGATTTGTCACCTCTTATTACATGTATAAGATTGTATTTCTAACAAAATTTAATATTTAAAGAAAGGTTCATAACCAGCATTTTTAAATAAAAAAATAAGGTATAGAAATTGTATTAACGGAATATAATTAAATTTTAAGCATTTCATAGAGTAGTTTACATATTTCCAATATCAAAAGCATAAATCTAAATAATAAATCTAATCACATAAATTCTAAAATCTCCAAAAATAGATTTCGTATTAAGTTTTAAAAAATTTGACTATGCATGAAAAATTCAAAAAGCAAATCCCTTCATCAATGACAATTTTCAATTGTAAATTATTGTTATGAATAAATGTAGTGTTTTTAGTTATTAATAAACTTTATCCCATTTGGTTAAACATTATACAGTTACATCATAAAAGCCAGAAATTAAATCATAATATAGAAAAGTTTTTCTAAAGATGTTCAACAAGAATAAATGCGTATCAAATTCAAAGATGAGAACGGGGAACTGGTGAAACTTCTAAAACCTTTTTTTAAAAATGTTAATCTTTCAACAAAATTTATCTAGATTTTTATAAAACATGAATACTTTAGAAGTGAATTATTTGAAATGAAGCCTATAAAATGCTTATCCAAAAACGATCGAAAATGAACATTGGATAAACAATTTCTAGTTTTTACTCCTCACAGTAGCTTAATTTTCTCTAAAAAGTTATTCGGAAAAATATATAGTGTAAATCAAAAACAGCATTAATACCTTGTATTTTTTAAAGTAATGCATATAAATCAATTAAATTCTCAAGAAATTTCAAAGTTTAATAAGATAAATTGTAGAACTAATATGTTCAGTTTGATTGTTTCAAAGAAATCCATTTATAGGCAAATTTAATTTGCTCCTCGATATTCTCTATTACGTTCTTTCACAGAAATGCTGTGAGATTAAATATTTTGAAACATTTTTAAGCAGCAATAACTTTTTAAAACTAATCACCTGCTGAAGGTTGCATTCTCAATAATAGTTAAAAACTAAATAACAATTCAAAACTTTTAAAAGTAAATTATGTATCAATAAATTAAATATATATATATATATATATATATATATATATATATATATATATATATATATATATATATATATATATATATTAGATAGATAATCAATAATATTATATAAGCATATATACTTGGCAGTGTAGCATATTTTATAATGAAAAATTCTATTTATTAGAATTTCGTTCATTTATTTACGATTTGCAAAGATGTTTGGTTTTGGTATTCGTCTAATTATATCTTGATATATAAGTATTTCAATAAGGAATTTCTAAAGTATGTGTCCCATACATGAAGGAATGTTTTTACGGACCAAATATCTTGAATCAGAGGTTGATTTCCGTATTTAAAAAAGAAATCCTTTCTATTTTAAACCTACTTCTATTTTCTCAGATAATCCCATCCTCATTCATCTCAAATCTCATGAAAAATTTAACAAAATATTATACTTGTGACATTTCGAATACTATTACAATAGAAGAAATCAATGACTTTCTTAAATATTCAGAATCTAGTTTCCTCAGAAATCCCTTTTCAACAAATAAAGTAAGTTTTTTATGAAAGCACAAATGTATTGATAAGAAGGAAAATGTAATTAAATCAGTATTCTTTGAGTTTTCCTTGCACACATTCCATTTTTAAAATTCCACCCCAAAAAGATGAGAAAATTACATTTATTTTCGAAGCGTCTCTTTCAATCAGTGACAGAATTTTCTCGACTTTTGAACGCGCTGATGCTTTGCTAAAGATTAAAACTTCATCAAATTTAATCTCGAGAGGAATTTAATTCTTTCTATATTCTTGCATTCAATCAATATTATTCGACTCCGACTGTCGCATTAAGATGTGAACTAATGCAAAAAAGATGAAGACATTCAAGGAAAATACCAAGGATCTTTGATTCGCTCATAAAGTTCGAAATACGGTTTTAAATGTTTTATTTTATTTTTACTCAGGATTGAATCTATTTCAGTTATTTTTCAATTAAAGTTATTCTTCATGGCATTATCGAAAAATAATCATAGCTTTTTACTCTTGTAAGTCGTTAAATGTTCCAATAATCATCAAAAATGTAAAGAAATTGTTTCATATGAAATGTAAGTAAACTAGTTAATTTGAAATTAAAATAATGATTCCATTTTATACACTAGTAAATATAATTTTAAATGAAATAACATTAATTATTTTTTTCATAATTTTTAGAAATAACTTATAAAAATTTACTATAAGCAATGTAGTAAAAAAGTTTATTCATAATTAAATAAACAATAACAATTTAACTTTAAATATAAGATTTTAAAATAAAGCTAACTTTTTCGTAACTATCTATGACCTCAAGAGTGTTGTAACAAAAAATAATGATAAATACTCAAATTAATTTGATATTGTATATTGTTTTCTTACCAAAACTTGTGCACAAATGTATTGACTGAAAATGTTTTATTGATGGTTCATTAGTGTTATCTACAGGAGTATCTTTTCAATCATAAATGCATGTTATGTGCTTATGTTCCTCTGTGCTAAAGTTACTCAGCGTATTTGTCAATTATAGTTTAAAACAATTACTATGATTTATATAGCGATACAACATACTTATTTTAAATCAATTTCATATGAACAAATTATACATTTGTAATAACACTTATCCAAACTCCTCAATATATCTATCGGCAAAGAGAGATTATGAAACAAATTAGATCATTTTGAGGTATCTATCAATATTAAATTAGCTTTAAAAGATAAATATAAAGGTCAAAAAGTAAAAAAAAGTAATTTTTTATCAAAATAATTTACAAAATCTATGAAAAATCTTGGTGCATATCTTCATAATTATATTTCAATGAAACATGTATTTAAAAATTTGTCATAAAATCTGCTTGTTACATTAGTGTAAGCAGTATAATATTTTATATTATATTTATATTATTTATATTTTAATATAATACTTTATATTTTAATTTATATTATTATTCAAATTTATATTATTTGAATAATAATATAAATTAAAATATTCTTCTTTGATACAGAAAAATATTAGTAACAATAATAAAATACAATAATAATACTAATTTTAACAAAGATACTGCGACTGCCATTGATTATCATTAGTTTTTTTCAGATTTTCCTACTCTACTGTTAATCAAAGACTACCATTTTAAGAAATAACATAACTAGTAAAATGAATTATTAAATGACGCAGAGATAGGTTATGTATTTTAATTTTGTAAATAAATGGATTTATAGTATCAACAAAATCATATGCAGCTTGATAATTTTGAATTTCTGCTTGTAAAATATGATAAATTTCAATTTTATTATAAATTACAATTTTATCCTAAATTACAATTTTTTTACTATTAAAAATTACTTTTTAAAAATAAATTTTAAATTTATAATTCTGATTCTCTATTTAAGTTAGTATAAATATATACATTTAAACTTGAATAAATTTCAGTGGTAATAATCAAATCAATCACAATGGCAATAATCAAATCTATTTCAGTGGTAATGAATAAATAACGAATCAACATTTTTTTCAAATATAAATGTATTGCTCTTTTTTGTTCAAATACTGTTTAATTATATCGTTGTTTATGGGTTATAAATACAGTTTCCTTACTATGAGTTGTTTATTTTTAAGTTAATAGAATTCATTATGAAAGTGCGACATAAAATGTCTCCATCAACAAAATTATTTTAGGATACAAACTATTTTTTTTAGAGAATTTCATTTAAATATTTCAAAAACTTCCTTTAATCGCAACATATAAAATTACAAAAAAAAAAGAGATTTCTATGATTACAAGTTTCATAATTTGAGAAACACTATCTGAGGTAAAATAGAAGAAAGTGAAAAAACATTTTAATTTTAGTGCAGAACGCTGAACAAGATCAAGCGGATAAATTATAATTTTACAATGTCATATTTATATAGAATCCAAAACAAGAAATCAAAATTTTAATTTTTACATACAACGAGAAAGTAAATCAAATGTTATTCAAATTATGAACATCTCAAAAACTTCAATAATTATAGAAAACATTTTCTATATAAGAAATTATTTTAGTCAAGGGAATTGAAACACACTGAATACATTTATAAATTATGGATTTTTTCAAATCATCACCAGAAACGTTTTTAAAACAGAGTAATCATTGAAACGAGATCTATTCAAAATAAGTTCACTTTCAAGTTTTCCAAATGACAGATGGGAATTAAATTAAAACTCGAAGAAAAAGGAAATATATCACCGCTGTTTCGAGTTGAATTGAATAGGAAATTACTTCTCATATTTATTCCCAAACATTACCGTATTAAAACAAGTTTGTTATGCATAAAACATATTTCTCAAGCAATGAATTTTTTTTTTCTTATACATTTTCCTCTAAGTTACACATTTACTCTAACAAATCAGTATGACGTTTCATACTAAAAAGAATAGATATTCCAATTAATTACATAACTCTTTTGTAATTTAAAAATGGAAAATATTTTAATTAAATCCTGATGAAATTTTCATCGTATATATCTTTTGGGAAGACTTTCTTACCCACTGTGCCATTTTTAAATATATTAAGAAAGGAATTAATTTTCAAACTCCTACATCAACAAAAGCAACTTATAGCTCATATTTTTAATTAACTATACAAAATACAATTCACATCACTGACACGAATATATTTCATTATTATTATGATTTATTATATTTATTACACAAAATTAAAAGTAATGGATATTTAAAGGGTTTATATACACATTATATATATTTTTATATATATATATATATGTATATATATATGTATATATATGTATATATATAATATATATATATATATATATATATATATATATATATATATATATATATATATATATATATATATATATATATATATTATATAACGAGAAGGACTGCGTGACGAGTCACAGAGACTGATCCTATTTTGGATTGTCTGGGGCTTTCCAGGCTAGATCTAATTATAAACCCAGTGATGCTTTTGGACTTTTTAAGAATGAATAAATTCATTGATTTGGTTTATCTTTGTTGAACCCAAGAGATAAGTAACAACAAATACAATATATATAATTTATTTATAAAAACTTTTATTATCTTTTTTGTCAGTAATATAGTCTTTTATAGCTAAATTAAGTATCTAACTACTTCCAAACTATAATATGAATGTTAAATTTCCAACTGTAATGAACGAGGAGAAACAGCAAAAACATTCTCATTTTATTAATATTAAATTGTTAACGATAGTAATTTAACATCAAATATTTTGTAACAGAAGCGTAAGAATTACACATTCCCCTTGACTTTCACATATTTGGTGTATAAGAAAATGCTTTGTTATTCGAATTAATAGTGTGCTTATATATATGTGTGTGTGTGTGTGTGTGTTGTACTAAAACCGCATAGATTATAGATACTTTCATATAATTGTTTTCCATGTGATTCATTCAAGAACATTTAAAACTTATTAATATTGTTTTTTCGTTGATTGCGGAAAATATATATGATTGATGAGAATTATTGATAAGTAAGTGAAATATATACAAATAAATCAAGCGGAGTTTTTCTGAATATTTTCCTTTATCGGACAAAATATGAAAAATATTGCTTCAGTTTTTGTAATTTATCACAAAATTGATGAGTTTTAATTGCATATTAAAGTAACAGGTACATTTTGTAGCGTGCCGAGATGGCAAGGCAATTAATGACAATTTAAATTAATTCAATTTATGGATGATGATAAATTTTGAATAATAATTTTCAAATTAGCAAATATGAGGATATCATTGGCAGATGCCACCCAAACTGTATGCTGTCTATCTGAGAATATTCTATCAAATCAAAAAAGTAAACAACATTATCGGAAGGGAGAAGATAGCGGCAGATTTTAGCGTGCATGCTCTATTACGATCTTCACCTTTGCTCGTTATAACTTTTAATCAAACTCTGAGCAGTTAAATATATTAATTGCTGTTAATTGTGAATGAGTTGTAAAATCAACAAATATCTTAATGAACTTAACCATTTAGATGAGATACTATCTCATGCGTTGCATTGGAATAAAAAAACGTGAGTATAAATTCATACGCTAGTATGGAAATTGAATAGATATACCAATAAATGTCATGAAGTGTTCAGTTCCAAGTGCGTAGTAAAAAAGATATCTGATGACAACCAATAACTTATTATATGGTTCTGGTGTAGAGTATCGAAAATGATTTTGTGTGTCTAATCATTTCAATTACTTCAAAATTTACACTTTACATCGTTAATTATATTACCCACTAAATCTAAATTTATGTGTAAGCAGTATTAATTGTTATAGTAAATTAGAATTAAAGTTTATTAATGAATAAAATTAATTCTATAATTTGTTAATTTTATTTAGAATTGTGTGGAGGAAACTGTGCTTACCCATTTAGTATCATACGAGGGTTACTCTGAAATATTTGAGATACGCGCAGACTATAATTTACAAAATAAAAATAACGGTTTAATTTTAAAGTACAAAGTTTTTTGACACAGAAGATGATTTTTTACTGACTTACTTCAACTTGTTTAGCGTGGAATAAATTTTAAACAGAAGAGAAAATGGAGTTGACGCGAGAACATTTTCGCGCTATGATTTAATACAATTTAAAAGCAGGATTCAATCAAGAAGAATGCGTTCAACGGTTGCAATTAGCATTGGGTGATGAATCTCCAGTTCGAGCTACTGTATTCAGATGGTTTAGAGAATTTATAAGAGGTCGCAATTTTCTTCAGGATGAAGAATACACGGGAAGGCCGCCGTCAGCAGTCATCCCGGGTAATGTGTCTGCCATACGAAAAATGTTAATGGATGATCATCGCTGTACCTATCAAATGATACAGATGGAACTTAACACTAGATCCGCAGCGATACACAAAATCATTCATGAAGAATTACATATGAAAAAAGTAGTTTGCCATTGGGTTTCCCATAATCTAAGTGAGCATCAAAAAGAAGAGCGTGTCGGAATCCGTAAAGAAACTCTTAATATGCTGAAGGATGGTGGCCACAGCATCATTTCTAAAATTGTAACAGGTGATGAAACGTACATACAGTTTTATGACGTTCCAACACGTCAAGAAAGCAAGGCATGAGTCTTTGAAGATGATCCCACGCCGACAATGGTGAAAAAACAACGCGCACTGAAAAAAGTGATGTGTGCCGTTTCCTTCAGAAGTACGGGATGGGTGAAAGCCATCAAGTTGGAAGGACAGAAGACAGTAACAGCAAATTGGTATACCACTCAATGTCTTCCAGAAATTCTACAAGAACTGAATGTTAAGGGACTAATGCTTCACCAAGACAATGCATCTTCACATACAGCCAGATGAACAGTTGAGTTTCTTAAACAAAAACAAATTAAAGTGATCGAACATCTGCCGTATTCACCTGATCTAGCTATATGCGACTTTTGGTTATTCTTTAATCTAAAAGAGAACTTACGTTGAGATCGTTTTCATTCAGAAGAAGAGATTGATGTGGCTATAAATGCATTTTTTTTTCATCTATTCGAAGAAATGAATGGCTTGAGGCATTTAATTTGTGGAAAAATCGTCTACAAAAGTGTATTGATGCTGGAGGAGACTACTTTGAACACACCTAAAATTTTGTAAGTATAACTTTAAAAACCTAGTTGCATCTCAAAAATTTCAGAGTTACCCTCGTATTAAGAATATATGAAATGTGAATCACGATATATACATGTAAATATTATCAAAAATTAAGTATAGAAAAAAATCAGGCATATACTAAAGATTAGTCTTGAAATCAAAAAAAAATATCATTTAATAAAAAAAAGTTATTTACCGTGAGAAATTAAATGACATACATTTCAGTTAAAGGAAAAAATTTAAAATTAATGAAAAACTCTACCTTTAATTGTTTAACAAAAGAAGCACTAAGATCTATTCAAAAACCATATAATTTATATAACAAGCCAGTTCTATCCATCAATGTATAAATGATTATTACGTACTGTGCTCGGGTAAGTTATAACTGCTTAGAATTGTAGATCGCAATTAAATGGATCCTAAACTGTATTTCTCCAAAGCATTATCCCTCTGATTAAGAGGAATCTGTATCTACACTTTGGATTGCAATCAAATTGAGGTACCTCTAGTCGAACCAATATTTCAGGTTCGAGTACTTGTTCAGATTACTGATCTCTTATGCGTGTAGGTGTACAAAATACAGTCGGGTATTTCCATCAGTGTCTATGTTGAATGTTACTGAAGAAAAAGAGTAAAGCTGTTATTTATCTTTCATTTCAATGTAGGCATTATATTGTTTTCATTCATTTTTACTTCGAGTAATATAAATATATTTTCGAAATAAGCTGTTTTTCCATTGTGCGCTACATAATTTACTAACCTATTCAGGTTTTTCGAACATTTATTTTGACTTGTTACGAAAGAAAATTTTTCTGTATGGATAGCAGAAGTAATATTTAGTAATGTAAAGTACTAAATTCCAAGAAAAAAAATATTCAAATCCAACAAACAGATTAGCACAAACTAAAAGTGTTAATTATCAATAATTTCAGCACTAGAAATATGTACACTTCGTGCATGGACGCCTAACGGAATGAATGTTAGTGCATTTTTCATGTTTTCTCCCTATGGAATTTATTTATAAGAACTTCATTTTGAATGCCATTTCCAAAAGTCTTGCAATGGCTTTCAGTTGATAGGTGTCCACTTCACACAATCAAAACCCCTATTTTATTCTTCTGGTAAGGTTCTGTTTGTAGAGTAGAGAACCTCGGACTTGATTTCACTCTCTTAAACAACCAGCGATGAAAATCGTGTTGTTATATTTCATATTCACATCTGTTGGATTATGTGAATTAGAAATTTTTAAGTCTTCACTTTTACAACAAGCGATGACTACAGGTTATCTATGAAAGACTCTTCCTCCAAAATATAAAATGCTGAGTTCTTTGTTTTACGACAAATTACATAATAAAAGTTAGAACACTTCTGATCATCGATTGTTATATATGAGATATATCTATTTTTCAGTGTTCAAAAATGATGGAATATCACCGTACAGCAAACAATACACATTAATTCTAATTCAACCATATAAACAAAACAAAACTATTACGTCCCAGCAAATCCCAAAATATTAGTTAATAATGTATATTTCTTTATTACTTGGCTTTATGTTTTAAAAAACTTAATATCTTTTGATACCTATTCAATATGTTCTTGGAAAATTTTTATGAAAACATCTCATATTCTATAACAGCAAAGAAAGAAACATTCCAAAACTCAATCCATAAAACAATAAGCTAACATTTATCTAAAATTAACTTGCACATTTAATTTAAATTAATTCTTTAAAAATGAGTCTCGTCAAGAATTCAATTTTTATAGAGCAATAACTCAAACATTTTCCGAAGAAACATAAACTGAATTGAAACAAAAGTCAACTACTTTAATTTTACTCAAACTGCGTTCCTTATCTTTCAATTTAAATGAGCTGCTACTATCAAATTTGAAATTAAACTTGGAATATTCGTAAACTTCAACTAAAACCACGGTTTAGAAAAGAGGGGCCGAACAACTCAAAAGAGATAACGCAATTAAAACCAAACTCCGATTCAAGTCCTATTCATCCTACTTAATTGCTTCTGCCTCGGACCCTTATCTCTCCTTCTTTTCACTTCTAGTCAACTAATTGCGTAGGAGCTTTCCCTCTCCCTAGACAACAAACTCCTCGACCAATCCCCATCACTCTCCCCAATACAATGGTTCATTAAAGAATGCAGATTTCGGCTGGCCCCGTAAGATCAAAGAGTTCTTCCTTGTCTTTGTGAATTCTAAGATTATCTTTCTCGACCTTCGTCAATATTTGAGTTGGACAGAAAGAGAGAGCTTTTGCTCTTCTTCGAATCCCCCTATTTGATTGGTTGACTGACTTATGATTTGTTTACTCTAGGGAGGAAGAATGAGATCTGATATTGAAGGGAAAAGTTTGGCTTAGGGTATTTTGTTCTCGATGGTTCTGTGGGAACTGTAAAGGTCGAAGAGCTTAAGAAATAACGACTCCTTTGAGAGCTGTAAATCTTGAGTCTATTTGTCTGAGAAACTTAATGGGCGACCTGTTTGAATTCGAAATGTTCTATTATTTTAAAGCAAATCGTTAATTTCAATCGAAGTTTTTTTTTTTAAATAGGCATCATTTATTTCACAAATATTTCGATCAAAATTTCCTAAAATATGTTTTCTCAATTATGAATAAAGCATATAGAATTATTTTCAGTTCACACACACTAATGGGATTATTATTTAAATAAATTATTAAGAATAAACAATGAATAAAAGAGTATTTTTAATAAATTATACTTACATTTTTGCTTAAAATTTTGCATACATAATCAAGATTTTAAATTTAAGTTAAAATCCAATATACAGATAATCATATAAATTACAAAAAATTGTTTTTCATTATTGAGACAGAATCATGAATAACTTAATGCAGCAGGTAAGAAACTTGTGTTTGAATAAGTTGTGATATATATTTTCTACAGTTTTCTCGTTAAAAGAAAACTCTACATTAGCTAAATTAAAATATAATGAATAAATTAATTTCTACAATGTACAAATTCTTTTTGTATAAAAGAAATATTAAAAGAAATAACTATGCTTCTGTTCATTTCTGAACAATATATTAAATAGCAATTAAGATAGTTAGATAATATAAAAATAATTTATTTCATACAAAAAATATTAATAAATAATTTTATCACAATTTAATTTCAAAATTAAAATTTAAATAAAATTGAAATTTTACCTATCTTTTAAAAACTATTTTAAAAAATTATAAATTTATTCGGTTTTATTTTCTTTCAGATATGCATGTAACAATTTAAGCACTGCAAAAAGCTCAATTAAATTTTAAAAAAAACCTACTTTAAGGAAAATGCTTGTAGTACATTATTTCGGAGTTTAAATCCATGTAAATGTTATAAATTAAGCACTATCTATTTCAAATTTTTATGAAATTCCCGGTGTTTCTAAAATAACTTCTCTTATTTAGTGTATTAAATTAGTATTACGGATGAAATTTAAGAAAATTTTAAGCAGCCAACTCGAGAGACAAATTTATTATGTAGAGGAAATGCACAGCATGCCCTTCTTGCTATGTATAGAAATATAACTTTAATTTAAAAATAATTTCGAAAGAGAATTTGATCGCAGCTATTACGTCATCCATATGCCGCCCAACTTGTCTAGTAGTCAGCGTGCCTGACTGTGGATAAGGAGGTCCTTGGTTCGAATCCCGGTTCGGGCATGGATGTATTTTCTCTATCTATCCATCTTTATCCTTTCCTTGTAAGAATGAGGTGTGAATGTGCCTACCCTATAAATGGGTCCCTATGGCATGGGTGTAGAGCAAAGTCTACTTTCACCTTCATGGTGCTCTGATTAAAAAGAAAGACGCTCCCAATTGACTTAAATTCGCATAGCCAAGGCATAGCGAGCTTGGCTTGTCCAAGTGTCATTAGTAACAACAACAACATAACACGTCATCCATATTTCAACTGATACTTTCTTTGTAAATAGCCATTTTTATGGTACAATGAATGGATTACACATTTCAAAAAATCCAACAGACTTGATATATTTAATAAAATATATGTCTATACATCAAGACAATTTGCTATTTAAGATGTCTACACTAGTTGTTTCATTGCCCGGAAACTGACATCAACGCGCCATTACCACCTGTGGATTCCTTCAGAAACTTCAACGAGGTTTCTGCCTATTTTACCCCACTTCAAATTCAAACACAAGTAAACTACTCAAAGATTCACCTTCCAAGTCATTTGTACCGCTTCCATCGTCGTCAAGAGCGCCAACTCTCACTTCGGAAGCTTTTCACGAGCTCATTCTAAAACTCTCGAAATTGTCAGGAAAATGCAACACAAGGGAAATCTTCAAACGCAATCGATAAATCTGTGACCAAACAACCGGAAAATAAATGCAGACTTTCGGAATGAGGGCTTCTTTAAGGAATTTTCGCTCAGCCCTTGGCGATTATTTTCGACGAGAATGGGTTCGAAAAAGTAGCTAGCATCCTAAGTGTCGTAGTTCCATTCTGGCACTTTTATTTTGGAACATCAAGCTTTTCACTCTTTATGTCTATTTTATTCAGACTAGTGTGAAGATTTTAAAAAATAAATTGAATAATAAAGGATTTTCTCAAAGTATACGCTGTTTTGTTGTTGCGACAATGGCAGCCAGTAAAATTCAATGACGCTGCAATGTTTCTTTAGCCTTTGAATTTTCTTCTGGAATTTAAATGGCGCCAAGTAGTTTCAGAGGTCCATCCAATATCTTTTCAAGCAGAGAATTGAACGTCAGTTAAGTAGAAACCCTTTAGTAAAAGAAACTTGACGATTTACGACTTATTTGAGTAAAAGCGGTCGAGAATGAAATCATTTCTTACATCATAAATCTCTGTTAAATAAAATTTCTTAAAAATTTTTACTGATTGCTTTGATTAATATATTAAATATAAAAACTAAAATGGATTGATTAAGATGTATTTGTATTTTATAAATAATAACTTTTTTCTAATGGTAAAGTTTTAATTGTTTTTATATACAGTTTCATATATTAAACTTTTAGTGAAATAGTTCGTAAAATCAGTATCACTTTGCATAACTAACATATTTCAACAAAAAATATATGTTTGTCAAAAATTGTTATGAATATTTTTAACATTCGTCATAATCTCAAATGATGAATGTCGTGCAATTATTATAATTTTTAATGCACATTAATATTTTTTTTTGATTTTTGTTTTTATTTTGAAGTCATATAACCAAATAAATCCACTTAAAAGAGATGCAGCATTGTATAATTAATCTAATTATTTAATATTATTTGATAGAATGGTATGAATCCAATAATGTCATGAATATGAGTTTTTGTATCGTTGTCTAAAATTGAAATGATACGCGTAAGCTCATTAGCATATCGGAGACATTTAAGATTTGATTTAATAAAATTATTCTAGTTATAATATAAAAATTGAGAAAGAAAATTCCATTCTTTTAATAAAAATTTAGAAATCTATTAATTACCATTTGTTCACGTCTGTTGTCTTGGAAACTTGATTAAAGCTGAATATTAATACCAATAAAAGCTTGATATTAATTTTTCCTCGTTTAATTTCATTTTTGCAAAGAGATTGGAAGTGTTATATTCTTAATATTTAGTAACGGAAAATATAATATTATATAGTATTAATATAATACGCTGTTAATAAAATAATTAACTTTATTTTTACATATTTTTAATATTTAAGAGCAGGAAAATATTTTTTGACAGTCAAACCATTGACTTAACAGCAATATATAAAAATGCAAGTTTAATTCAAATTTTCTTGGTTAAGGCTGCAGAAAGTAAAAATTTGTTTATTTCTAATCACCCTTTTAAAACTAATAAGCATATAATCATGATTATATAAATATATTTTTCACAATTAGAAATGGGGCCGATGTGTGGACTTATGTTCTTATGCATTAATTTCTCCTCATAATATAAAATCTTATTATCGTATAAAATCAAATAACCTTAAAAATGGTTTTACATCCAAAATATTAAAAAGGGCGTCATACAATTCATTATTAAACAACCACATGATAATTCATGTGATTGTCTAATAATAAATATTATGTGTGTAATGGGAGATTTTTTATAACCACTTAACTTAAATTGGTTTTTGATAATGAAGGATTTTTTACTTGCTGGCATCCGTAACTATGATATTTTTATTTTTAATTGTATGTTAAAATTGGATACAACCATAAAAATATAAATATTAGAATTTAATGTAACCAAGAAAATAAAAAATTTAAAAATTGATGCTTACTTCTTTAAATTTATAAATCACATTCACAAAGTTAGAATCTTCTAATTTTTTTTTTTAATCTTTGTTCAAATATAGTGTTAAAAGATGTATGATTGGCTCATTATGAAGTTTATAATAATACTGTATTATTATTATATCAAATATGACTTAAGTAAATATTAAAAATATATAATTTATTGAATCATTCTTTTCAATAAATTACCATTTCACTATGAAATGTACTTTAAATATTTTTTCCATAACCTAATATTAAAAATCAAATATTTTTAAATATTTGGTTAGTATGAAAATATTTATAATAACTGTGTATGTAACGCAAAACAAAAATTCATTTAAAAATAACCAAGCCCTTTTTATGCGAAATATACTTACATTTCCTAAAATGCCAATGAAAAAGCAGATTAATATAATTCAGCACATTACATTATCATTACTGAATTAATGTACTGTGAAATTGAAACTTTTTTTCTACGAAAAATCAATATATATTGCAATTTTTGAAATTTATTCCCAAAAAGCATATTTTTCTTAATATAACGGATCAAGAATAAAAAAACAACAAGAAATAAAAAATGAATTATTGCTGATTTGTGCTCATTTTCTTTTTAATTTTATAAAAAATATTTAAGCAATTCCTATAAACATTCATGAAATCCTTTGATGAGCCTTTGAACACTTTAATAAAACATGAAATGGGACTTCTTAACAATCATACAAAATCGCAAACTTAATTTGAAACTTTGGTAGAGAAATTAAATTTTAGCTTCTTTTTTTAACTTTTCTTATTTGGATTAATTTCTAACTTGAAGTAAGATTTCAGTGAAGAATTTAACTGAAGGAGGGAGCATTTATTTTTTTTTTCCTGCATTGAATTCCAAGGAGTTCCCTTTTTCTTCTTTGATCTCGCAATTGTATGACTCACCCTTTATTTAAATTGAAGCTCGACTTAAGATCTTCTTTCGGCGGTACTCAGAAAGCAGAGCAAATATTTCAAAACTTACTTTTATTTGACAAAACGTCCTCAACATTAACATTAAATGTTTGCTCACTACAACAACAAAAAATTTTTCTTCCGATGAAATTTATCAAAACATTGTTTTATTTCTGGAAAGCAGAAATATTTCTGCTTAAAGATTAAGTTAAGTATGCACCATTCAGAATTTCGAAAGAAACAATGATGACTTTTGTTCACATTAATTTTTTTTCGTCATTTTTAAATGCTTCATTCTTTAATACCTAGACGCCAATCAGAAGAGCATGTTTTTATACGATTTTTAATTCTCATAATAATAATATAAGTTTTTGGACAACTTTATTAATTTTCCATTTATTAGACTAATATTTACTTACAAAATTTTGTGAAAGAGAAATATTTACTGATAGTTTTGAAATTTTATTGCTTAAAATATAAAGATGGGATAAAAATTTCTGGAAAATATAGAAAAATTTTATTACTTGAAAGGTTATAAGCGAAAATATGTGTATAAATACTACATGCACACTATTATTATTATTACCTAATATTATGTTTATTTTATTAGTATGCTATTACTATATTATTTTATGATTTCATTGAAATTATCTTGCAAAAACAAGGTTATTCTGATCATTATTCTACAATACAAAGTATTCATTTTAAAACTAGACATAAATTCATGTATGGGTAGACTTAACAAATATAAGATCAAAAAAGAACTTTTATGTCTAAAGGTTTTTGAAAAAACATTGTGCATATTAAAAGACTAAAAAGACAATCAACAGAATAAGTCAACGTTGATAAGTTTTATATGATTCTTCTGTAACCATTCTATCTAGTTTATATATCAAAAATTTTAGTTCAGTGTGAAAAATGAAATTCGTCACAAATTTATATGAAAGAGTATCAACAATAAATATGAAACTGTTTTATAATAAAAGAAATTGTTCTGATTATTTTCTGCAATCCTCCCTTGTTACTGTTTCTACCACACATTTTAACAATTATTGACAGACCTGCGGAAATTCCTTGTCAATTATTTTTAAGCTGCAACTATTGTTTTGTAAGGGGTAATATTCTGAGCATTTCTTGAATACTACTATCATAAGTTTTTGATTGAAAAGACCCAAGACAATTAGGACAAGATTCTAAGACAATTGTCGTCAAAGTTATAACACTGAAAAAATGATGTAGGCTAGGTACTATTTCAAATGATTTATATACACATATACATACGTGGTCTCGGAAATATTTATTCAACTTTTCAATATTTAGTTTTACATTTATAAGTAGATTATTTTCAGAATTGATTTTTACAGCAACTAGAAAATAAAACAAGTTAAAAAAATTTGAAACCCCTTAATGTTGTACTCATGAAAAGATCCATACATTTTTCATCCATATTCGCATTCTGAAATCATTGGAATTCACATATAATAATAGAAGAGCAAAGTAAAAATAAAATCCGGATGAAAGTCAATCTGTTTAAATGATTTTAAAAGTTAAAAATAAAATACACTTCAAAACATCAAACTAATCCTGTTTAACTTTAGTATATTTTCAATTGAGTATTGGCAAGATTGGTTTAAATAGTAACTAAAATTTAAAAAATGTTGTAAATTATCAAGAGGGTTAGGAACAAATACTGAGAAATTCTATAGAAAACAAAAATATTTTAAAAAGCTATTTTCCTTTTTAATTGGTAAACATCTAAAAAAAACTCATTAATAAGGATTTCCTTAAGAGTTGGATTAACCTTTAATATATGATGCCAAAAACGCTTAGAAAACTTATAAATCATAGAAGGATTGTTGCTGTAAGAGGAAGCTATTGAAGTGGTAGGGTTCACCACGCTCTCATTAGATTAATTGCAGTTTAATTAAAAATGATGACTTTTCTCTCAATCGAAGCGTTAATATATAATATTTTTAAAATTTATATGATGAATTTTCTTTCGCTACATTTGCATTATGGCAATTGATGTCATTTATCAATAAACCTAATGAATTATGTTTTAAAATTTAAAAAAAGCTATAAATTGTTATGAAGGGAATTTTCTCAATAATTAATAACCCTTTCTATTGATTTAGTAATCCTAAAATAAAAAAGTTAACAAAACTATTCAAAAATTTGCTTTTGAAAATTATTAAATTTCTTTTGCAATACAACATTTTTTTAAATATCTCAATAAGTAAAATTAAATTTCTATTTTATAAGAAATACGATACAATAATTGTCACTCCCTCATGACGGAAGAAATAAGTTTTATTTTCACATGACATACAGCGTTTTGAATATTTATGGAAAATTTGATTATATTATTTGGAATGTTTCTAATAATGTTTTCACAATAATAGCAAAAAACTTATCATTTTTTAAGAGAAAAAAGCCAGATTCTATTGTGAATTTGAAATACTTGAATATGTTTAGTATTTATGTATTCAAAGACCTTATATAACATTTTAAGCATTCTTGTAAAAAAATCTTTATGCAAAAGAGAGAAATTTTCTGCACGTTCTTTTCTCAATTCAAATTTTGCTTGAACAAATAAGCTGTCAAAGGAACGATTATTCACTTAATGAAAAAACAAACTGCAGACAAAAGAAAAAAATACATTCAAACTGCTGATATATCTTGATAAAAATGTGACTTCTGTTTAGAAATAACAATCAAAATATGTTCTAGACATTTTATGAAATTATAGAGAATGTTTTCAAAGAGCAGCAAATATACATGTTTGAGGTGATTACCTGATTTCAAAATAAAAGCTGCAAATTAATTTGCAATGTTAAAACTATGCTTCCTTGAAGTTATATATAAGTATGTACAATTTATATATTTTAACTTATCTACATATTAATCTTTTATAAAATGGGAAAATTCATTCTAGTGAAACTTTTAGAGTTTAAATTTATTATCCATGAAATTTTTTTGCTTGTAATTCAGACAATTTTATATAAGTTTTAAGTCAAAAGTTTAACACAATTACTTAATGAAAAGCATATTTATTAACCTTTGAAATTTATCACAATTTGTTACATTAATTTTTTTGTATAATAGTTTTTTTTTTTTTTGAATCCTCAAAAAATGTTTCGGAATATCGTAATTAGTTTGTTTGATTTGTAAATGATACAATTAATAACAAATACTGAAAATATGTAAAGCATAAATACCAATATTTTTTCTAAATGATAAATTGTATTGGAAAACCAAATTAGGAAGGGAATGCTTTGCAATATATGGATGGAAAAACGAAATAACTTTAAAATTCAGATTTACATCATAAAAGGAAAACAGGAAGAAATATTACCCACAAATAGGATATTATCTTAAAAACTCACATTTTTTCAAATTTACCTTTTTCTTTTACTTACTACTATCGTGTTCTGATAAATTGTACTATTTTTTTTTCTTGCCGAGTTTCTTTAGTATTTATGAAAAGCACCCTTCGGAATATTCAAATAACCGCGGGAAAGGGAGCGCAACCCCTTTTAATAACGACTAGTGGGACTCTCGACAAATTTCTTTAAAGCGATCGAAAAAGCGCCAATAAATTTTACACCAAGAGACAGCTCGAATTGCATGATATGCTCTAGTCCGAGAACGCGAGAATGTTTCCTCACACCCTCACCACCCACATAAAATATAAATAAATTTGTATCGCCGTCAAAAGTTATTGCCGCCTATTCGTCACTGCTTAGGATCTAAGGAAAAGAGATTACTTTTCTTCTTTCGATGGTATGAAATAAACAAAACAAAAAACGAGAGGAACAAAGCAGTTTTTTTTTGGAACCAAAAGAAGGAAAAACACCTACCGAAAAAGAAAAAAAATTATTTGACGAAAACAAGAGTAAAATAAGGTGGGAATAGGGGTACAACTTTTTGGCGATAAATGCTAAACATATCTTTAGGAGAAATTATGGGTTGGAGGTGCAACACTGGGGACCAGAAATCGGATTTCCTTCGTAATGTACCATACGTTGGGGATCATTCAAAAATTTAAAAATATTAAACGAAGTATAATAAAAAATGGATTTTCTGAATAATGTTATCGTTTAATTATGAATCCACTTAAACATTCATATTAAGGAAACCTGAATAAGTCACTTTGATATCAATCAATACAAAAATACAATTTCTGAAAATAGCATATGATTGTTCTATGCAGTAACTTCTTTGAATAAATGCTGCAATTATCCAAAATGATAAATCAAATATACATAAGATAGCATCTGTAATCACTTAGAGTTTTACACCCATAATTAAGATATTATTAAAGGTTTTTATCACAGAACAATATGTTACATTTGTATAATCCGATGCCTTTTAAATTATCCAAAAAAAATTCAGTGTCTTAATGTGTTTACTTGTACAAGATTATTGTCTTAGAAGTGTATTAAATACTGATATTGTATAAATTGTAAAATATATTTCGATTACAACTTCCGTGTTACGTCCCGGTAAGAGATTGTGAATTCACACAAGATAATTTCTTGTTTATAAGGTAAATAATTGCATATTATAGTGTTTCAAGATAAGTGCTAAGATTCTTTCGGAAAGAAAAAGTTAATTCATTTTTATTTAAATATAAACATACTCATGGATGATATTAATGATAGTTACATAATTTTAAATAATAACTTATAATGAATTCAGAATTGATAATTAAGTGAATTTTAAAAGAATTTTTTCTCCTAAATTATATTCAGGAAATGATTTAACATACAGATCTTATTAATTATAGAAAAAGAAGAATAACGACTTATTCTTTGAGTAAAACTCCATGAAATTTTTTATTGATAAAATATCTATATGTTTCTATTCAATAAACTTTTTTTGTCCCTTTAAAAAACAGGAATTACGCTCACTCTGAATTTTAAATATGCATGACCAATATACATAAAAAATATAATAGTTTTAATTTTTATTATTAATGACAAATTTTTGAAAACAATCATAATCCCATTGAAAATTCTGCATTATAAATATACTTTAAGACAAATATTTTGAACGTAATTTATTAATTTTTTGACCAAACCATTAGACGTTTCAAGCACTAGAATATCAACCACGACCACGAATCTCGGATATTTCCTCATACTTTGGTTTTATTACTGGTTTCGTAAATAAGCAAACTTAGAAAACTTTAAATCACTTACCTAGACAAATATGCATTCAAAAAAGAATGCAACATTTCACTCTCATTGCACATTAGCAGCTGAAACCAAACCTAAGACATAGCATTCTAAGAAATATTATTTTACCACTCTAAGCCCAGATACAAATCTTTCATAGAAAAAATAAGAAACGATTATGGATAATAGCCGCTTCTCTCAAAAGTAATATTCTGCCCTTTGTAGTCGTTTGTGTTTGAAAAAATTGCTCTTCCCTTAAATTATTTCAATCTAATAATATGATTGCCATACCATACCTATTACGATCAAAATGTATATCTCTTTTTAGTAGACTGTAAGGATCACATTAAGATGTTACTGTATGAAAAAAGATGTACAAATGTGATCCTGTATATTCTTTTTGCATCTTTTAATTAATACCATAAAAAAATTTAAGAAAATGTTTAAAGACACATAGAAAAGTATCTATGATTTTATAGGTTAATTTAGACAGTCAGCGGACATTGAACTGACATCAGTCATCGAAAACATTTAAAAATACAAAGCATTAAACAACAACGGTAATATATTAAACTATTGTCTCTACACAGTAAAAATTAATTAAGTTATAATTTCTAAGTTTGAGACTTGTGACTAAATAATATTTGGTTAACTATAAAATGCTTAATTAACCAGATTCATTAGATTATCGAAGATATTTAGAATTTTATTTATATAAGATTTAATAAATACATACTTTTCATTTCATCTAAATTAATAAAATCTCATGATAATAACCTCTAATATTTTTAATAGTTCACACAATCTACTTAAGATTGTGTAACCTCGTAAAATTATAATTGAGCCCGAATTTGCAAATTAAAAGAAATAAAGTACTAGCCATAATATATGTTGAGATTTATTATAATAATTTTCTAATTCATTATTATTACAGCTCATAAGAATCTTTTATTGCTTCTTCTTGTAGAAGCTGTTCCACTAATTGCTGGTACATTTTAATTAAGGATACAAATTAGAGGAAAATACATAAGCATATTTCAAAACCTCAACAATTACCTCCTTTCAAGGATAAAGCAGAATATATCATTGAGCTCATTTTAATTACTTTAGATTATACTATAATAAAAATCTCGATAAATATTCATTTAATTACATTATAAATACACACACATTCTGAGAGCAGAAAATGATCATTATTATTCACGCATATAGTAAATATATATATTCCTATAATTACTTACAGTTATAAATAATGTATATATAATATATATATATATATATATATATATATATATATATATATATATATATATATATATATAGATAGATAGATAGATAGATAGATAGATAGATAGATAGATAGATAGATAGATAGATAGATAGATAGATAGATAGATAGATAGATAGATAGATAGATAGATAGATAGATAGATAGATAGATAGATAGATAGATAGATAGATAGATAGATAGATAGATAGATAGATAGATAGATAGATAGATAGATAGATAGATAGATATAACATCATAATTATAAATGATGAAAGATAAAATGATAATAATTAAAAAGGAAAAATAATATACCTAACTCATACAAGCTCTCTCATCAGTTCATTTCCCTTCAAAAACTACATATCAATATAATATGAACTTGATCACGTTCTTTACCACTAGAAATAAAGCAACGGTTTTTTTTCTTATTCGTAATCATATCTGTAACCGATACTTGCATTTAAGTATTATTTAATAGAAATTGGATGCATTGTTTATTAAAAATTTATGTAAAAAAAGGAATAGAAAATCACAATCGTTACAGCTTTACTCTGTTGTTTCCTCATTAAAACAGTATTTTTAGAAACATCTGCGTTGCAGCTTAATAATGAGTACTACAAAGATATTGAATAGCGTTTTTTTTAATCAATTTTTATACTGCATAAAGCGATGAAAGAGGTTTTCATCACAAGGCTAAAACAAAGAGGTCACACTTTAAATTAATACTCAATTCTAGTATAATTAGATTTAATTAACGCTGCTAATTAATACAGAGGAAAGCGCATTGGTGCCTTAAGCTCGTCAATTTGAGTGGAAAAATTCCAGGCGAGCTAAAAAAGATCCGCACTTGATGATGAAAGAACACGCGAATGATGCGTTGCAGAACAAAGCACAAGCCACTATGAATTTAAAATTTTTGCAAAGGAATAATTTTTTGTTCGCATTATCGCATCTCTGCTTACACGTGTTCCATGGCTTCAGGGCAATTTTTCAATTTAATCTTTAGAAGATATTTATATAATAAAAGTACTTGAAAAGAGTTGAAAGTTCAAAGTCTGCTGTCCACTTATCAACATCTTATCATCTAATTAAACCAAGGAACTGCATTATCATATAAATTAATTGATATAAATTTAAATACAGAATTTCAAGCTTTTCCAAATTAAGTTTGCATAGTATTTAACATTATTTCTATTTAACATTATGCAAATAGCTGAAGGACTTGAAATCATTATTTTATAAACATTTTGAATTCAAATTGTTTGCAAATATTCTAAACTACAATGAATTTAAAATGTTTGCTGAGAAATAATTTTTGTTCCGATTACCGCATCTCTGCTTGCATATGATATATGTCGTGAAGGATATTTTTTGATTTAATATTTAGGAGATATTTACAGTAAACTTGAAAGGAATTGAAAATTCAAAGTCACCCCTGTCCATTTATCATCTTGTAAATCTATTTAATCAGCTGAACTGAAATAAAATGAACTAACTAATTATTGGTTCATTTTATCGCATTTACAGCTAACCCCCTCCCCCATATTATGGTACTGTTTTGACGCTTTTTTATATTACGAGATTTCATTTCCCTCGTATAATACATGTTTTCTCCAAATAACGCGGAGCCCAAGATATATTTCTGTACTGAGAAACTTATAATGATTTATACAGTTCACAATCAATTTCATGTAATTTGAATATTGTGTCTCAATCATCTTCTTATAAAATTAAATTAAATTATTTTATTAAATTTATGTCTTTGGGATTACTTGATTTATTTGAAATTAACTGTTTTTTGTCACATATAAAAAAGATTTTTATTTAAAATGTTCTTAGATTAATTTTAATAAACTGGTCACATTTTGTTCATAAACAAATTTTTCGTAACACAGTCGATTTAAAATTCCTTTAATGAGAAAAGTTAAACTTGAATCATTTGTACACAATGCGTTCTATGTTGTCATACGAGCACGTTTAGCGGTAATGCTCGTACAATGCGTTTCCCTATAACACTTAACAAACATACCGTGTTATTAATTGATACAAATTCAATCGAAAAACTTTAAACATTCTCCAAATAAATCTGCACAATTTTTAATACTATTTCTATTTAACATTAGAAGAAAATACCTTGTATATTGGTTGAATTGTTTCCACAAAATTTCATATAATTAACGGAAAGAACTTCATTCACCATCATGTCTTTAATAATATATTGTTAAGATAAAAATATGAAGGAAATAATATCACTAAACTTATCATGAAATAGTTACAAATTAAACATAATTATAAGAAATAATTAAAATATTTATTCTTTAGAATTATATTATTTTCTAACATTCGTCAGTATTAGCAGTGTTTCTCATTTCATGATAAATTATAATCCTAAAGAGCATAATTCAGGCTTTATAACAAAAACAAACCTTACATTTAGCTCTATTGGTATAATAAGCAGAAATTTAAAGAAATGCAGATTATAATTTCAATAATGAAAAAGTGAAAATAAATTATCTTAACATTTATTATTATCAATAAAAAATGCTTATAAAACTAATTATAAAAGGTAGTTATGAAATATAAAACGTATAACTTATAAAACGTAGTTATAAAACTTGTTGTATTTTATAAATACATTTAAATATATATATTCTATACAATTGTAACTATTATAACTATACAATTATAATTATTCTGTTTTCATGCACGGATATTATAGTGGTCGTTTTTCTAAAACTAGAAAATATTTATTAACAGTACATAGATGTTTCATAAATATTAAAAAATATATAGAGCTTATAAATGATAATGCAATTTATTTAATCTGAAAAATGATATTTAAGTAACAGTCTCGAATTATATTATATTCTTAATAAAATATTTGTATTAATCCTGAAATGTTATTGATCATTTTTCTACAAAATAAATTTTTTTAAGTAAATAACATATATGCTCATATTTCTGCAAATAAACTATTTTGATTCATTTAAATCTAAAGCTGTTATTTCTGCTTGTTTGAAGAAATATAATATATTACTGTGGAAATACTATTGATATATATTTATGAAATATAAAATGATTATTATTCATAAAAATATACCGTAACCAGCCATCAGAATTTCATTGAAATATGGAGAATACATGTATTTTAAAAGGAATTTGTGAAGTATATATACTTATATATACAGTAAATTAAATGGTTCACATTTATTCCAAAAAAAATATTAAGCGCATGATTATGAATGACTTACAGCACTTAATAGAATTAAACTACAAGCTTATAATATTAAAGATATTCTACTACAACATTTAATTTCTACAAATCAGAGTTATCAAGAAATAGTTTTAATATTATTTATTCCAAATAAAAATCAAATTTTTTATGATTTAATTTTGATAATTTTAAATTAAATTTAAAACTCTATGCCTATTGTTTTTATAACAGAATAATTTATACGCAGATATATTTAAGGAATGAAATATATACAATTTTTATAATACATTGTTACTATTAAAAGAGTACAGCCTATTATAAAAATTATTATATAAATTGTATATAAACAATTTATATAATAATTTTTATGATATACAAATTATTGTGAGAAATAAAGCAAAAATAATTTCGTTGTAATTTGCGAATGTATCATAAGCCCAAATGAAAACATTGAAAGAATAATCATTCTACTAGGATTTTCTTAATATTTTTGTCCCTAATATTGCTAGTAAATTACATATCTAAAAAAATTAGAACCGAGTACGTGTGATATACGTGCTCGATAAATCTGTGCAATCGAAAGTCCTGTGGTTGGCCGCTGAGCAGTTACTATGGGTATAATGGTCTGGAGAAATTTTCTTCCCCTTCTAGATTAAAGCCAAAATTAAAGGAGTGGATCCTCTGGTTGTGCCATCTATCAGAGGAGTCTTAGAGCAAAGTCGTACTTTCTCCTTTGTGCTGCTCTGATTAAAGAAAAAACGTACACTTCTGAACTTAATTTTGCATAACCTTCAGCTTGCGAATCAGCTTGTCCAAGAGTCATAAGTAACAACAAGAAAGAAGGATTATATAATTCGCTATCTAAAATTTCAGTACATTTCTTAAAATATTGATTCCTCAAAACTCAGTCAACGGTCGGCTTTTCACAAATATTAATTAAGGTAATTTTACCTTTAATATGAATTTTTATCACTGATATATAAGAATAAAGTTATCAAAATCACAAATAATATAAAAATCAAATCGTGTTATTACTTACATTGATTTTTATTCTAGCAAATCTTTATTAAATTTTAAAATGATTGTGTGGTTTGGTTGACTTGAAAACTTTTGAACGAAAGGAAAATAAACAATTTTTTCTTCGCTTATTCAACAAGAGTAATTTCTTATGGACTTAATTTTTATTGTTTACTAAAGCTTTTATTAAGCTTTTTATTTCAATTTTCCTTCTATTTCAGAGAACATAAATTGTATAAATATTTTATTTTACAACATATTTATATACACAAAATTTGGAATTATCACGTTATCCTTTTATGCAATATAATAGTTTTAAAATATCTATTATGTGTAATGACTAACAAGTATATTCTTTACATTTCAGCAAAAAAATAATTTAAATAAGTAAATTTCAAATAATAAACTTAAATAAATTTTACATGCATACAAATCAAATGAATACACATAAAATATAAATACAAATTTATAGAAAATATTAGAAAAGCTTAAAAATTATCTTCATCTTTATAAATTGTATATAAATGCATATAAATGTTTGTTACGTTTTAAATATGTCAAGAATGGGTTGGCTTATGCCCTACGCAGATGTTTATGTGTGATCAAATTTCAAATAACAGGAAAATGCGTGTAAATGACACCTTATTCCTCCGCAATACATCATTCTTTTCTTAAAATGCAGGTAGGATCCAAAAAGAATCCTTCTTTTTCCAGTTACATTATTCAAAAGCAATCGTACGTTTTTTGTTTTATTCCCTTAGAAGAAAAAAAAACGTGGCATTTCATTCAGTCTACCGGTTTGAAGATATATATGATGTAAAAGTTTTAAAAAAAAGACCGCGTTCTTATCAGGAAAGAAAACCAAAAGAGTTCGTGACTCCTTAAAACGAAAGAAAAAATGAGGAATCAGATGTAAAAAAAAAAGATTTAGAGAAAAATAAAATCCAGAATCAGATTTCTGAAAAGGAAAGACGAAGGAATCGCTTCGAAAAGGGATTGCAAATTCAGCTATCGTCCGAGCAATTCGCATATTCAAGTCAAACCAGGATAGCGTTTGATCGATTGTCTTTTAAAGAATTATATTTAGGTAACGTAACGCAACCTAGTTTGATTGACTGATGGAGTTTAGATTTCAATAGTTATTTTACGGCAGAGCAATTTGAATCATTCACAATTTCATCCACCAAGACACCCTTTAAGATAAATGTTGAAATAAAAATATTTGATTTAAAATTGAGATGATTGATTTACTTTTCTCCCAAAAATCGAATCTTATTTTCCTTTATTATAATTTGAAATAGCTATGAGGATGATATTTCTTTTATCTTTTGATACTTTGTTTTTATGTGTGCCTACGATACATAATTTTATTCACGATTCTTTAATAATTAAATATTACTTATTTATTTTAAATAAAATATGTTATTTTCGTTTTTAATATCGAATGGCTTTACGAGCTCTAATATCCTTTTCGAAATTGTTTTTACATTGTTTATTTATTTATCTTTGGCTTTTATTGATACAAAATTGATACGAATTAAAAAATTGTCTTATATATTTTTCGTAATACAAATGTTGTTGAACCTTATTTTATAATGATGCATTGAATAAGTTCCCATTGTATTCAGTAAATTCTTTCTATCAATGATAAAAATGTCTCCAATGACATTATAAATGGTTCGATGTTAAAAATGCACTTAAAAGTGCTTTTTTGCAATTTCAGGAGTAATATAAATCTATATAAGTATCAAAAATTAAACTATAAGTAATAAAGAACAAATTTAATTATTTTTTTGCGTAATTGTATTATTCTAAAATTCCAGGAAAATATTTTGTAATATTCTAAAGTACAATAAAACCGGCTTTATTTTTGAATTTTTAATGCCAAAAAAAACCATTTTAAAAAAGAAAATAATAATATTTGCTAATCAATAAAGTAATTTTTTTTTCATATGCCGTAAAAAGACTTTAAATTTCTTGTTGACTAAGAAAGCTTCAGATAACCAAGTGCATATTTATTTACCTACGACAGATAAGGCATTACGTAAAGTTACATAAGCACAAAGTACTTAGAAAAATTATAACCATTTTTAGTAATTCAATAAATAAAAGACCCTTTTGTCTAAAGTATTGACTTAGTTCATTGCTTAACAAGTATATCTTACGTAAGGCCTAAGGGAATTCCAAATCATTGAAAGTATCTAAACCAGGGCAATAATGGAACTCCTGATTTAATGAAGTGAAAACCATCAGCTGACTATTTCGTTTGATTTTTAATCTTAATTCTTTTTTATGGATAGGACTTAATCAGAAGATAATTCTATCTTTTCAATAGTAATTAAATATCTCATTTTATTTGAACTATTCCTTTGATTTTCATGCGGATAGTAATTAGTTGACTTTTACGTTGAAGGTCATGTAATTTAGGAACAGTGAGTGTTATAGTGTTATTTACGAACACTATACGTTACACAATTATAAACATATTTTCAGCTAAAAATTATCTATATTTTAATTATTGTTTTTAATAATTATAAAAAACTAACATATAAGTTATTTGAAGACCGCAAAAACCAATGTTCTTAGATGGGAAAAACGGAAGATGTATGAAGCTTGGCTCAAATCTCCTGGTCAAACCCACACTAAAGATATGATCTGTAGGTCATCAGCGAGGATTTCCTATGAAATTCTTAGATGCTCTAGGCAGAAGATACGTTTAATCGTAGGCTTCATAACTGGGCACTACTATTTCAGAAAACATCTCCATAAAATGGGACTGTTTCAGCAAGATCCTATCTGCAGGAAATGTCATATGCAAGAGGAAACGGCCAAGCATATCATTTATGAATGCGAGGCTCTTTCCCTCCCTAGATTAACCTCTTTAGGCATCATCCATACTAGAGAGTTACACCTAGATTCCATTAAAGGGTTATCAGACTTTATTAATAAAGTGGTTGATCCGAGCAAATGGAACTAAGAAACATTGGGTTTGGAGTTAACAATACAAAATGCTGATAAAAGCAGGGGTGCTCAATGACATACAAACCCAACTCGAAGAAGAAGAAGAACATATAAGTTAATTTTTTCCCGATATGAAGTGAACTAAATGAGAGCTTTACATTGTTTGGTTACTTTATTTTTCTATTAACGGATTATACGTGGGTGTATTAACTTTTATTCAAGATTAAAATCTTAAATTTCATAACTTATACTTTTACATTTTAAATAGCTAATAAAGCATCATTTCTTAAATAATTAGATGTGTATTACTGAAAGTTAGTGGGTTCTATACTCTAGCCAACTAAAATCCATCGTGCTCACTAATAGCAGATAGGACACAAAAAATATGTCATGGGCGCAATGTCCTTCACGACACAACCTCTGATGGTGGCATGACAGGTATAGGAATTTTCTGTTTGGAATCTGTTTCTAAATTACGATGTGTTTTTCTAAATTACAATAATACATTGCATTTTCATTTACATTTACGATTACCTTTTTGAGTGCCAAAAATTGAAATATTTCTAGGGGATAGGTCTCACAAAAAACATATTATATACTCAGAAAAAAAATATTGAATACTCAGTAAAAAGATATTAAATACTCAGAAAAAAGATTTATTAAATAAAGAACATCTCAAAATGAAGTAATCTAAACTCTTTAAGTAAAATTAGATTTCGGTAATATTTCTTATGAAACAAATCATAAATGAAAACTTATATTTAACTACATTTGAACAAATATTGATTAAAATTAAAAAGTAAATCTAAATAACGATCTCCAACTTGACGAGTAATTTTCTTTACAATCGAATTTATTTTGTAACAACATAATAAGCATCAAATTTCCACTATTAGCACAAACATTTCATCTTCGAAACGTAATCTCATAAAAGGGAAGCAGTGTATTATCGACATTAACAAAACTGTTCAAACAATCCAAAGAATAAAAACAACTTCATTTAGCGTCATCTCTTGAATTTATTCTTTATTTTCTTGATGTTCCAGATAAAGTAATCGATTTCATTTAGATAAAGACTGCGCAACTGGATCTGTCGTGACAAAATTTTGAGAATTACGCTCTCGATTAAAATAAAGATATAGTAGCAAACACCGGCCAGATGAAAACAAGTTTGTTTTGTTTAAGAAAGATTTTGTTGTTAGACGAACAGGTGTTTTAGATAGAAGACTAAACGCAATTAATTTCCAGATATTTCTGTTTCACGCTATATCTAAGACATGTGTCGAAAAAATGACATTGAGTCTTAAAAATAATTCAATTATTATAAACTAAATAATTATTTTAAAGTGAATAATATGATAAAAATGGTTTAAAAATACATTTTTTTAAAATTACTCTTAATTCAAGTGGCATATCTGTATTTTTTAAATATATTATTTATTGTAAAATATTTTTTACGCTTAGTTAAATTTAGGAAAATTAATGTAACGAATTTCTTACAATTGAATCTTCATTCGACTACAAAAGTATACAATGTTATAAAAACATGAAAAAGTTAACACAACTCATTTTGTGTAAGCAAGATTTTGTTAAATACGTAAAGAATTACAGCTGAGTACGAAGAGTTTTTTCTCTCTTTACTCATAAAATCATAAAAAATGTTCATTTCTTAACGATTATCACTCAATGTTTGAAAATATTTATGCAGTATTGTGTAAAATGTACTAGATAAAAAAGCTTATTAAAAATAATATATTTATCATAATTTATGTATTTAGTAGAACTATAAATTACCTAATGTAACAAAATGAATTAAGAGTTAATTTGGTATGGGTAATGTAAAGCAAACATTACTCATACCAAATTAACTCTTTTTGAAATGGTTATTATATGATTCAAATTGTTGAGATTCAAACTGATGAAACAATATTGCTTTATCTTAAATGTAATAACTTTGAGTTATTTTATTTTATTCATTTGAAATATTTCATCTGAATTATAATTTATAATAAATGCACCACAAATCATTATTTCATAATTATTTTTGAAATTATTTAAATCTATGATAACATTAATTTTTTTTTTAACATTCTCATTTTTTTTAAAAATGTAACAATTTGAAGCAACAGAAATTACCGTGTATCAAGCCTTAAGCATGAATTCAAAATAACAGCCATTATTTAATAAAAGGAAAACATCTATAAAAAATACTTTAATACATTAAAACAAAAAATTGACAAACTTGGCAATTTCAGTTAAATTGAATATTGTATAATTGAGCGACTAATTTTCCCAAAATTAATTAAAGTAAAAAGCAAATTATAAAGTAAATGATCTAAAAAATGAAATAAAAATGTGTGGAAATTAAAATTTGAAATTTAATGTTTTAATTGTTTGAAAAAAATAAATACTTAATTAACCAGCAATATTTGCCTGCAAAATGGATTATTAAATCAAATATACTCGTGCATTATAAATAAAATTATCAAGAATTTTTGTCTAATTTAAGTATAAAGTAAAAAGAAAAAAAAGTTTATAAGCTTAAAACTTTATATGTTGAACATAATTCATTTTTATTACTATAGATGAATAGGTACCTATTAAAAATTATCAAAAATATTCAAGCATTTTGCACAGTAAATTTTAATTAAAAATAGAATTGCAATCTTTTATTTAAGTTTTTATCCAGATATTAAATAAGGATCATTTTTAAAGAAGTTTGAAACTGCTTTAGAAAACGATTTCTCTATTTTTTACACAAATAAGTACGGCGAATAAAAAGGTCATACATTTAAATAAACATTTTCCTACTATGTTTTAATTAAAAATTAACGTAAAATTCAATGTGAATATAAATCTACAGCACATTGATGTTTATAAAATATTTAAAAAAGTATTCCTTTTAAAAATATAAGATAGATTTATTTTTTAAAACTGGAAAATGAAAGTACAAAACATGATGAGAAGTTGTAAATAATTCAGTATGAATATTTGGATTATTTTGTTTTCCTTCATTTTTGTTAACTATCATTTGCTTGCATTTTCTTTTCTTCCATTCATTAGTTGCTTTTATTTTTATACTACTTATTTTGATACTATTTATTTTATTCAATTCTGTTTGTTAATTTTTAATTATTCACATTGGTGATCTTTTGTTATTTATATTGATAAGTTTTTTTTCTCTTTTTGAAGTTCATTTTTCGAAAGCTTACAGAAAATGATTTATTCAAATTTATCATAATTTAAGATGAAATAAATGAACAAAAACATGCTTCTTATTAACTTAATGCTTGCTTATTCTACTTAACCTTATTTACTTATTTTCAGCTTAAGCTAATTAATAAATAATTTATAGATAGTGAATAGCAAAATACATATAGATATCTCCTTTAAATTATTTACATTATCAACATTATTTTAAATGAAATTCACAATAATAAATTTAGTTATTTAAATTCCGAGTTAATTTTATTAGAATTTAGAATAAACTCTTTCTGATTTTAATTTAATTTACAAGCAATATGAAAAACAACTAAATTAGTATTTCGAAATTTCTACGTAATATTTGATTTTAATTCACAGTTAAAGTTTCAAGAGGTTATTTACAGTTAACAGTATATTTAGCTGAGCTAATATGTTAAAAATTCACTAAAGAAATAAACGGAATTTTAAAACTAAATTAATAAATTTATAATTTAATTAGTAGTTTCAGCATATATCCTTAGGTGAGGATGAGTGTTATCATCCTACGAGAGAATCTAAGAGAATAAGCATGAAAACATATGTTTCTGGAGAATTTAATTTTTATAAAACTCAGTAGAGAGATTTAAAGAGGAATTGCACGGCAATTTCATTTATGAAAACGTGTTTCTTAAAATAAAATGTTTGAAAACATTAATAAAATAATAAAATGTTAAGTATCTTTTATTTTTTAATTTCATTTAAAAACTTTTTTGCTCCAGTCATCCAAATAAGTCATCATATAAATATTGTAATATTTTCTTCTAGTAGGTCATTATTCAATATATTAACAAAATTAATATATTACAAATAAACTTTTATGCTCTCTATGAAGTTTGAGGTAAGCATAATTACCTAAATTAATATTAGTAAAGTAACTAAAAGATTTGTTTTATCAACATATTAATGGCACTGGATATTAATTTTCATAGTAATGCATAAATTATAGATTCAAGATTTGAATTTTGCAGCAATAAAAAAACCCTGAGATTTATAACATATCATTTGAAAAATCATTATATATATATATATATATATATATATATATATATATATATATATATATATATATATATATATATATATATATATATATATATATATATATATATATATATATATATATATATATATATATATATATATATATATATATATATATATATATATATATATATATATATATATATATATATATGTATATATATATATATATATATGTATAGTACATAGATATATATATGTATATATATATATATATATATATATATATATATATATATATATATATATATATACATACATACATATATATATATATATATATATATATATATATATATATATATATATATATATATATATATATATATATATATATATACATACATACATACATATATATATATATATATATGTATGTATGTATGTATATATATATATACATATAGCTTAATTTATATTATAAAACACACAATCATTACATATTTCAATCAAAATATAAACCTAAATGAAATACGAACAATTTTTTATTGAAGTGTAGATGGATTATTTTCTTTAATAAATGCATTAAAATAAATATAAAACCTTCTTTGCTTTATGCGAAAAAAGAAAAGAAGGGATTGAGTCATATTTCGCACAATAAATAACTGCCTACATTGATTCTACAAATAAATTCACAATTTCTGCTTCTTTCATACAATAAAAACATTTTTAAAACAACGCTTCTAAAAAAAATTTTATCCTCTAAACTCTCAACAATCTGCACTTTATTTTGAATTCTATACATGAAATCATTTTTTATGTATTTCTTAAGAAAACATCTTTAAAATATTAATCATGAAGATTCCGTCGTTGGATAATTTTCTTCATTCCATTTCGATTAAACAATATGAAATCATTTTAAGAAACTGCAGAAAATAACTTCATCTTCATAAAATACTCTCTCTCTCTGACAGTTGCTGATAACTTGATTAAAAGAGAAATTGCTTCACAAATGATTAGTTCTGCCTCCCTTTGTGGAAAATTTCGTGCTCATCAATGCGCGTTGTCTCTTGCAAAGAATTGAGATAATATTTTAAGAATAAAAACAAAACATCGATGATGGGCAGAAACCCGTCACCTGCGTCTCTTCTCATGGGGGGGGCCACAGCGCATAATTAACGACCCCCGAAAACAAGGCCTATCTCAGCCTATCAACTGTCCTGAGGTGTTCTAAAGACGATCGAGAACGTTCAGCGATCAACGGCTTGTCAGGGAGCGTTGCCACTCAACAGATTGAATACCACGTAATTTTTTTATAAAAATAAACCACCTCATTAAAGAGTGGATTAGAGAAAAGTATATCGGAGTATATACTTTGTTTACTTCTAAATTTACAAAACTTGTGTTAATTTAGATTTTCTAAACCGTTTTTAAAATAAGGATTATATTTTAAGTTTTCGATAAAAAAAAAACAAGCCAATAATTAAATTTTACACCTTCATTCCATTTACTAAAACTAGTAACTAACTTGTCATTAATTTTTTCTCGCTGTTCATCTATAAAATTATATTTTAAAATCGTATATTTTTATTTTTATCATAAAAACTTTATCATATTTTGTTACATTTTAATTTATAACAAACTAAAGAAGGATATTCTTCAACTTCAAATATAAACGTACATTATTTTTCTAGTTGATTAAAATATATAATAGTATTAACAGCCAAAATATAAAAATAAGATTGAATTAATCCTAGCAACCAAATAAGACAATATAGTTAAACATTTAGATCATTTAAAATATTAAAACAAAATATATACACAATTAATATTTATTTTGCTCTACCATAATTCAAACTTAAAAAACTCTTTTAATATTAAGATAATACTCGGAAATATAAACCTCATACTATTTCATAATTCTAAGAATTGGCTTATAAAGCGCATTACCTTGCTTTAGAATGTTTTATTTTTCTTCTAATAAGAAATCTGCTAATCAGTGTATTACTGGGGTGATATACTCGGGGATAAAAAGAATATAAAACATTGATAAAATAGAACATAAATCAAGAAATTATAATAGCAAGTAATCAGTTTATATGTAGTTAAAATCGAATTTTCAAATATAAATTAGTCAAAAAAAATGAAATGTAATTTATATTCATAAAATGTCAAACAAAAAATTTAGCTTATTTTTATTTTAAAATAAACGTTACTTTAATTTAAATACACTTAACATACATTTATAATATTAATTTTTCTAAGAAAAGTTTCCAAAAACAACCTTTTTTGTTTATTAGTTAAACATCATATAAAATAATCATTATTTTATAAAAATCAAACTAACATTTTATGTACTTAATTTCAAAATGAAGGAATTCAAAAGTTAAGTTTTAAAGTGAATACTTTTTAGATAAAATTACTTATTGAAAGCAATAAAGAAATCACAATAGTTTTAACACAGAGCTTATGAAATATTTTCTTAAAATTCAAACGTAAGGCGTAAAAATGTATAAAATAAAAAATTTTGCTAAAATTTTAACTTTACATAAAAAATGTTAAAATAAACTAAAGGAATTAAATGCTTTTTTTTGGAAAAAACATCTTTAAAATAAAATTTTATCAACTCGAAATTTCACGTGTAAATTTCTCTATTGGATGTATACAAATGAATAATTTTTTTACGAAGACAATGAACATTAACTTTCATCAGTATATCAATTTCTTTATTCATATGTTATGAAACCACTATTAATTACAGTAGATTATACTTTTCTTACAATCCTAAAAATGCAGACTAATGATTACTGGTATGCACAACAAATACTGCTATAACAACATTGTTGAAGACATTATAACGCGTATTATAATTTCAAACATGGACTATTTGTTAAAATGCGTGAAGCTTTGAGTACACACAAAGATAGGTCGGGATGCACTATATGGACTGTCTGTGATGGAGTTGTTGTTGTTGCACCAGCATATTTCCCTGAGATGGACTTTACCAGTTGGATAGAAGCAGCCGGATGGAGTCTTCGTGATTTTGAAGCAAGCAGAAGATTCCCAAGACTTGCCCTGCCACCCCCAGATGCAGTCACCTCACCTGGAGGACATTGCGGACAGATTTAGTGTGCCCTTTAGCGAAAACAACGGAACCTTGGCCAGCCTGGGACTCAATCTCACTTCCTTCCAAAAGTGAGAATGAATCCCTCATTAACCAGGCCCCGTGGCCTCAATATTGGGATGGGATATAAAATTATATAGGAAAACAATGGTGCAAAAATACATAGGATTATGAAATTACAAGAATATGTAGGATCACAAAGTTGCAAAAATACGTGGAATTACACACTTACAGGAATACATAGAATTAAAAATGGATGAAAATACGAAATATTACAATTAATGACTAAAAAAGAACAACACACTGAAAAAAAAAGAAGTTGAAGGGGAGCTCATAAATCCAGAACCGTTTATTGAAAAGAATCCATTAAAACAGGTTGAAGCTGCTATTTGCTTAGTAAAATCTAAGCACTTAGGCTAAGTACTAAAGTCCAAGTACTTAAGCTATGGATATTAGCAGAGGAGTGTCAATGATGATTCTTCTTGAACCACGTGAATAAGCACTCTTGATTAATAAGGAAGTCCATTAGTTGGTTTAGTTTTCATCTAGAGGTCTTGTTAGAGAGTATGGCTCGTTTCCAGTTAATGACCCACTGCTTTGTAGGGGTTGATAAATGCCACGTGGAAGTGAGTTGGCAGACCGTGAGATGGTGTATTGGGTCTCCCTCGTTATCACAGGTACAATTTGGGGTGTCCGTTAGACCTACCCTGTAGAAGTAAGTAGGGAATGGGCCATGGCCGTTCATGAAAAGGATTTCATTCCAGGTCCAATTTAAAGATTTGTTGGAAACTGTTCTATGATGGAGTACAGGCAAGAATGGAGGAGTTTATCGGCGTAAGGCCTATGCCAATTTAAAGTGCATAATAAATTGATCGGAAGGAAGTGCATTTCATTGCACCAACCCTGAAATGCTTCAAGATCATCACCACCCACTACTCAATTTGCTATAGCTTCTTACATATCCCCATTGTTCTTTCCATGATTTCAAGCCACTTGGCTAAGGAAAGAAGATTACGCTCGCATTATACTCATTTTAAGATATGTCTTTAATTCTTCATCAAGAAGAGCAGTCAATGGTAGATGAGTCACCTGTCATCTTATCATTGTTTCTATAATGGTCAGAAATGAATCCCACACTTCTTTTGAATCATATGAACATTTTATTTGTAAATGCATCCCTCGAAAATAACAGTTTCAATTGAATTTTGTTTCTCGGAGGCAAACACTCGTAACGTGACAACTTGATAGAGTCCCCTACAATTTCCGGTTGCTTCCAATATTCCTACATAAAAACGTTAACAACGCAAAGGTATGTTGATTCCATCCTACAGCTACTGGAGTTAACTCTCATGATATATTAATCTGAAATTATTTTTTAGTAAGATAATACCGGACTTTGTATGATTTGCACTTAAATGGATCGTTTTTGTAGGGTTAATATTTTTCATATCTTGTTGGCTACAAGAACTTATATCAATCCAAAATAAGTGGTACAATGTAATCTGCCAGATTTAGACACCTCAAAATGCTTCACATACGAAGCAATAATTAGCATAAGAGAGTATTAAAGACATACAAGAGAGTATTAAGAATCTTTATCGCTCCATATCTAATCGTTAGTCGTATGCATCACTGTGAAAGATGGCTTCAGTAACTAATGATTTTAATATTCAATATGCAATTATTCTTCGTTCACTTTTCATATGATCTTAAAGTTTCAATCATTTTGGTAAATCCTTCAGTTAAAACAGTAACTTTTTTAAGCTATGGCTTTTTGTAACAGATTGTATAAATAAATTATTAAAGAATTCCAGCAAAAATGTAGGTACATTTGCATTGTTTCATCAAACTATTCAAATGTAACCAAATACAAAAATAAATGAAATAAAAAGATTTCATACCACATATTTTTCCACGTAATGCACACAATCTTTGGAATTTATAGTAATAATTATTTCAGTTCGCAATTCAAAAGTTTAGCAAAATGTAATAATTATATTATAAATAATTCATTAATGCAGATTTATAAGAAAAATTAAATAAAGGATAATACAAGGATGTGATCTTCCTCCTTTGTCATTGAGACGAAGATACTACCTTTCTAAATACTATAATAAACTTTAAAGTTACCATGATCAACATAGAACTTCGACTTATCTTCAAAATTGGCAGAACAACAGGCGATTAAAAATGCACAGTCCTTTTTCACTGGTGAGAGAGTTGGGCCTTCTCTCTGCTAAAGTTGAACCGTACTCTTTGAAACCTCCTGATTTTACAGTTCATGCCGAAAAAATTCACTTCCACACCGAGCTTTTGTCAAAATTTTCCAAAACATTAGAGTCACCGCATTTTGCAAGACAATTAGCACTTGAGACTATTCATAGCATTCCTCATTCTGCACTTAAAATGTATACAGATGGCAGCAGAGGTGGTCATGGTGTCGCTGGTAGCGGTGTGCATATTGTTACTTCAACTGGAACAATTGTTCTTGGTATTAGAAATAATGATTTCTTCTTAGTGTTCAGGTCTGAAGGGTCTACAAGGGCCTGCATCTAATTGAAACTACTACGGAGCTGAACTATGAGGATGTTTGGATTCTCACTGACAGTTATGCTTCTATACAGCACCTATCAAGCTGGACGCAGGTGGGAGATAAAAAAAGCTTGGGAATTCTGGAGATCATCCATCGCCTTACTAGGGAGCATGACGTTCATTTCCAGTGGGTCCCATCCCACGTCGGAATAGATGGTAATGAAATAGCTGATGCCTTGGCGAGGAAGGCTTCTACTGATGGCGAGTGTGAGGAAAGTACTCTCACTTATACAGAGATCTCCTCAATTATTAAAGTACAGATGAACATGAGATGGCGTGTTCCTCCGAACCACTCCTGGTACTTCACTAGAAGCCCTGGTGGGGCACTTCGAACCAAGGGTACCAGAAAGCGACAAACAGCTCTTTCTCGCTTCATTAGTGGACATATTAAAGCTCTCGTTTTTCATCAGGGACAGAAGAAGTACCCGGATTGCCACTGGTGCGGAGCCGTGCAGGCCTCCCCTGCCCATATTCTAAACTGCTTGGATTTTGCCAAAAGTGACATTCTTAAAGATCCTACACTATTTTTAGACTTGTTGGAAATAATGGGTTTTATGGAGATTGTATAGTATTGCTTGATCATCTGGGATTAGCAACAACAAGGATAGGCGTAAGTTATTTAGCAAACCGAATATAATGAGAACGTGCATTCTGATCATTAATCATTCTGAGTTGTTATCATTCATTCTGAGTTGAAAATGTAGTGGCATGAAAGAGTAGTTTTTTTTCCATATTGCATATTCAGTCGGATGAGTAAATTTCATCAGATGTAATAAACATTTAAAAACTTTTCTAATTAGGCGTGATCATCATTTAATTTATTTTAAAAAATTACAAATGACTCGTTAATGCGTCTTCGTTTATACATACAAAAATTAGATACTTTTCAGAAAAGTAATGATTGTATTTTATACCAAAATTTAATTTCATCCTAATTTCATATGTGAAAATAACTCATTGAGCAATGCAAATAGAAAAATTTAAATTGCATTAATCAATTTTTACGTTGATCTAATGATCGGGCAAAACTCTTCGGTCTGTTAAGTCCTGAGATCTAACCCAGATTCTCTTGTATGGAAAATAGGTATTGCGTCTATGGTATTACCTTTCCTTGAGGCTGGAAAGTACAGCACACAACCAAAGGAAGGTTCTTCTAGAATGCAATAATATATGTGAGGGGATATTAAAACGCCTTACACATAAAAACCTTCAGCTAGCGAGCTATTTACTTTGCGGTGTCGAAATTAAGATATCAAATGTTAGAGAAAGAACACAAATAAATGAAATGAAAGTAAATAATTTCTTGCATATTTGAAAATTAACTTTTTAATTGTAACTAAAATCTATCAAATATTTTTCCAACTTAGCTTATTGAGAATTCTCTTCTCAAAATTATAAATTTTAAGGCATTTTTTCTATGCGTTTTTTTAAAAAGACATTTTTAATAAATATAGTTTTTCTCAAAAATCCGACAGATGCTCTACATTAGCAATTATCTTACTTAATTTGACTTAAATAAAGAAGGAAAGCATTTTTTTTAAATAATATTTAATATTTCGTATTAATAAGTGTCGACTTCGTTATCCTTATAATATTCAACCGCGGGCAATACGACAAAGATTAATTCCAGTTGAAGAGAAAATGAACTGTTCTTTTCGAAAAAATAGGATCTTCTCCAATAATATAATTCCAATGAAATACGCAAAAATAATTTCTTTTCTTTTACATTTCCTACTCAAATTTTAATTTTTAAAATTTATTTTGCAATGCTAAATATTTTTCAGAATAAGCATTTCGCGTTCTAACAAAAATTTCATTTTCAAAATTGCAACTTAAATTGAGAATTTCATTAATAATAATGCAAATTTCAAAGCATTTTAAGATAGTTTAGATGAAATCAATTTTTTTGCAATTTGATCA